>UCOK01018017.1:0-12287 GCA_900474325.1 Synergus umbraculus | reverse complement strand
CTGTACGCAGTATTATATTTGAAAAAAGATTAGCGCTACAGAGTGAAAAAATATTTATTTATAATTTTCGTTGAGTAAAATGGAGAATTGAATTTTGAACTTAACACTTGGGTTCAACGCCCTTAAAAATAATATTTCGTTAAATTTTCATGAAATCTCCAGAATTTGAAAAATAATTATTTCAATCCCTTTGAATTCTCTCTCTTTAAATATAGAAATAAGAAATTGACGAATTGTTAAAAAGGGTAATGTGAATTTTTAGACAATTCTGATTTCTGATTTGTTCACCTGATTCAGAATATCATTGAGACTGAGTATTAATTTTCATTACAGGATTCCAACATTCTGCGTGGGCATTCGGTTCCGAGTCTCACATATCACAAAGCAATATAAATGGAGCTTTGGTACCTCCAGCTGCTCTGCTGTCTATTATCCAAAAAGGGTTGCAATACACAGAGGCGGAAATATCAATCGCTGAAGATGGCACAGTACAAAGAATGGTAGAATCTTTGTCTCTCATCGACGCTGTTATGCCTGATGTTGTTGCATCCAGACAAAATCAACAGAATCAGCAAAACAAGCCAGTGAAGACCGAGGTACAAGACACAAATGGAGAAGAAGGTAATTATAACTTAAGTTTGTTATAATTCGGATTTTTAGAAAATTGTTTTACCTGGAAACACCCTGGTTCTTGAAAGTCAATTTTCTTGGACCTCCTAATCCAACCAGGAAGATTAAAGGGCAGCTATTGTCTCTAGATGTCTTTATTTTCAAAACTTCACTCGCTTTATTTATGTTCGTGGTCTAATTTTCTAAATCGAAAAGGTGTGCCTTTCGAAACATAAAATTTAGTCGGAGTAAAGTTTTGAATTCAACCGAAAGATGTCAGTTGACTAGAGCAAACAAATTTTCATCTTGTTTCCTCAGTTTCCTATTTTCAACAATAAAGACTGAGGCCGCAAACTTTAAGTAATTAAAATTGTAATAACAAATTTTTGTAGCAGTTGTAACGTCAAATGAAGGCGTGAGTGCAAACGATAGGGGCGCTGAACGTGCAGAAATGGAGGTTGATGATCAACAACCAGGTGCGAATGCAGGAGCGGCAGCCAGCACAGTTGAAATACCAGCAAGTAAAGCAACCAAATTGAGAGGTCACGAATCTGAAGTCTTTATATGCGCTTGGAATCCTACCACAGATTTATTAGCTTCTGGATCCGGCGATAGTACCGCTCGTATTTGGGACATGTCTGATAATACGGCCTCCCCTAATCAATTGGTGCTTCGTCATTGCATCCAAAAGGGAGGTACTGAAGTTCCCAGCAACAAGGATGTTACAAGTTTGGATTGGAACGTGAGTTAAATGTTACTGATATCTTTTTGTTTGTCTAAATATTTATAAATGATTAAAAATTTAAAAATTTTTAAATATATATATTTTTTTTTCAGTGTGATGGTTCTCTTCTTGCAACTGGTAGTTATGACGGTTACGCTAGAATCTGGACTACAGATGGCAGACTAGCATCAACACTTGGTCAGCATAAAGGGCCTATTTTTGCATTAAAGTGGAATAAGCGTGGGAATTACATTCTCAGTGCTGGAGTTGATAAAACGACGATTATCTGGGATGCTGCTAGTGGACAATGTACACAGCAATTCAGTTTTCATTGTGCTCCAGCGCTAGATGTTGATTGGCAGACAAATACTTCATTTGCGAGTTGTTCAACTGATCAGTGCATCCATGTGTGCAAGTTGAATGTTGACAAACCCATTAAAAGTTTCCAAGGACATACGGTGAGTTAATAAACTACAAGAATATTTACATGTGTTAAATGGTTACTTAAATTATACGTAATACTAAAATAGTATTGTTTCATTGCAGAACGAGGTCAATGCCATCAAATGGGATCCACAGGGAAATCTGTTAGCCAGTTGTTCAGATGATATGAGTTTAAAGATCTGGTCTATGAAGCAGGACACGTGGGTGCATGATCTTCAAGCCCATAGTAAAGAAATCTACACAATTAAGTGGTCCCCGACGGGAGCAGGAACGCAAAATCCGAACATGAACCTAACTCTGGCTAGTGCATCTTTTGATTCCACAGTGAGATTATGGGATGTCGACAGAGGAGTTTGTATTCATACGTTGACTAAACACACTGAACCAGTATATAGCGTAGCTTTCAGCCCTGATGGCAAGTTCCTTGCTAGCGGAAGCTTTGATAAGTGCGTTCATATATGGTCGACACAGGTCAGTAGATGTTTTTCATATAAGGGTAGATGTCAAGGAAAAATCAGGGAATTTTTTGGGCACAACATAATAGTGGATTTATTCATAATTGGATTTACTTCTTTAATTTCCTCATGACAATAACTGTTTCATTTTCAGAGTGGTCAACTAGTTCACAGTTACAAAGGAACCGGAGGCATCTTTGAAGTTTGTTGGAATAGTAGAGGAGATAAAGTTGGAGCATCTGCTTCCGATGGCAGTGTGTTTGTTCTTGATCTTCGCAGACTCTGATCATAAACGATGAGATAAATACCCTTTAAGGAGTTAGGTACAGTCGCAACGATTAAAAAAATTTTTTTTTTTTTAAAAATTTTAAAAAACAAAAATTGAATATTTACGGATTAATGTTTATTAATTCGAAAAATATATATTTCGAGAAGTTAAAGTAATTTTTTCATTTATAAACAGTGATAAACAACTGAGTTATGGCCAATATGCTAGAGGTCTAGAAAAAAATGTTGATTTTTTTATGATACGCTTTGCGTAACGTAACTCATTACAGAATTATCTGATACATAAAACAAAAAAAAAGGAATTAGTAAAATATAATATTCTTGTGCACTTAATGGAGAGATTTTATCAAAATAATTTTGATAAAATTATACTATTATGTATAAAATTATTGTAATTATTGCAACTGTACCTGACGCCTTAACTCACATGTTTATCTTTTTTGTAAGTTATCATTTATCAATTTTGATTAAGATAATTCTAGTTTTTAACGCCCCCATTGCACACTGAAAGTACAATTTATTCCCCAAAACTTATACATAAGTTTGTAAACGTACTTTGACTGATTTCTCTTCCATAATTTTAATTTTATGACCCGACAAATACAATCATTCGAGACTAACCCTCGAACTTATTTGTTGTTCTTAAACGAAAGAATATTGGTCGTTGCAATTATTCATAGTGAATAGTAACATATAATTTTTAAGTAATAAATACTAAATAAACGACAGAAGATTGGTCGTTTTAATTATTAATAGTGAATAGTAAAAAATAAAAAAATAATTAAATATTAGCTGAATAAAGTTTTGTAATGAATTGTTCTTAGGCTCCTTTATTAATTTAACATTTAACACCTTAAATTACGAACTCTTTCGATCTTTCATGTTATCATTTAAATTCTTTTTACATTTTGGTATCCTTTGAAATTCTAGTGCTTTTGAGATATCCTCTTGAAATGTATCCGTTTGTTTGATTATAAATTTAGAAAGTCATTTCGATCACGTAATCGTAGTTGGCTAATGATTATATCGCTAATGGAATGACTGATGAGAGACGGATCAAATTATCCAAATCGATTGTTAGGACGTTAAGCGACTTTAGAATCTGCCAATTTTAGATAAACCGGTCTCAGAATAGCTTATGGTTCAATAAATTGAAAAATTGAAGAAATAATATAATATTCCCAGGGTGTCTACTAACCAGAAAAACCGGAAATTTAAATAAATCCTGGTTAAAAAGTTAATCAGGAATCGTATTCATTTTTTTTTATTTTGATATTTAAAAATCCTTTAGAAAGGTTTTTGAAATTAAAATTACAATTCCTAAAAAAACTTCTGGAATCTACCTTCAATTTCGAATTCTGAAATTTTGATCTGATAAGAAATTAAAGTGGATAGATATTTAAATGTATTTCTGGAAATAGGGATGATAAGAATTAAAATTGTACTTTTTTTTTTGAAACGAAATTTATTGATTCGCTAATGAGTTTGTATGTAGTTTAACAAGTTATGCTCGACAAAGATAAACAAATATACTATACACTATACGACAATAAATAAATGAATGAATAATAAATAAATAATTAAATAAATAAATTATCAAGCAGTGGTATGGTACAAATATCTACAGTAAATATAAACCATCTAATCAGATTGATTATTCACACACAATATCTAGAAAACGAGTGTTTTTTCCACTGCGAGAAGTTTCATACAGAAAATATCGTACTTTCTGTCCTATCATCTCTAGTAACATCGATGTATGTGGAATACGTACATTGTTTCGAAACATTGACGCAAATTTCATTAGTAGAATGATTTTTCTGAACTCGATAGTAATGAATAAATATATATTTCATTACTGTTCGAGAATCAATTAGTCGATCGATCAAAGAGAGAAGCCAAAGGCTCCAGGAATACTTTAAAGGAACTTGAATCTTTTGATGAACTTGATGTGACTTCTGAATAAAAGGAAGTAATATTCTTATTAAGATTTCCAAAAAGATAGACTACATATTTTAGGTGACTATAGATCTAGTTTTACGTTTTGATTAGTTTTAATTAGAAAACTGCTTCGTTTGTTTTCTGATATAATGCTAAATTTTGCCAGTTTGAAAGAAAAAAGCAAATGCCTTTCGTTTTATTCAAAAGATTCATAGAGTAACAAAAGAAATAATAAATAACTTCGGGATGTAGAAAAATCACAAGGTATAATACTGTTTCGTTATTTCGCAAACCGCAAAATATTTTATCAGATTTATCGCTGAATCGTCTTTCTGTTCATTGGTTGACGGATTTTCTTTTCAATGACAAAAAGTTTTGTTTATTTTAAAAGCAAGTTTTGAAGTTCAGTCAAACTTAAATCTTAGATGGAGTTTAATTAGAAGAGCGAAAAATCGTTGATGATTTTTTCGAAACGGAAAATCGTATACGGAGAAGCGAAGCTGCCGATGTTTGGCGTTTCTGTCCAGAGGACCTCAGGGCGAAGAGTTTTACAACAGATGAAATTCATTCGTTTGCACCTGTAAAGAAATGCAAAATTAGATACACTTGTTAATTATATATGTTTAAGTGATGTTTAAGTAATATACTAATATCTCTAATTCTTTAATTTTCAGAAAGGTGAAAGTCTACATATCCTTAATTAAAGGAATAAATTGAAGAAAAGTTACCCTTCGCGCCTGATCCTGATCGTGATCATTTCCCTGGAGCCAGACCTGTGTTCTGTCCGAAATCCGAACAGGAGATTTGTTTTGATCTCGATCATTCGGCCTCTCTTCAATAACATAGATTCCACTGTTGCTCTCCTTATTAGCACTCGTGGGATATCCTTTCACGAAATTGGAATTCGAGCGCTTTCCAACTGACTGCATCATTCGTCGATTCTCGTCAATCTGATATTGATCCTTCATCGCCTTTCTGCGCGCCAATTCCAATAGAACTCGCTCTCTGAGTACGTCCACGGAATTGTTGATTGACAGTGATCCGATCTTCTTGCTACGAATTGTCGTTGATGTTGGATCGTTACCCGAGCCGAACATTGCGTTCTACAACAAATGAAGATAACAAAAAATGTTTTAAAAAGATTGAAGGGTGTTGAAACAAAGTTTTAATCTAAAAATTCGATTTCTTAATTTTACTCAACAAATACTGAAAGTGGAATTGTTTCCCTCTGTGGGATTAATCAATTTTTAACTAAAATTGTGCAGACAGAGCCAAAAAATATCTAATTCAAGTATTTTTTAAGTGAAACGAAAATATTGAATTTTGAAGATAGATTTTGAATTCTACGTTTTATGCAAAAAGTATCGAGACTAAATATTTTTTCGCTCTGTATGCAGTCTTATATTTGAAAAAAGATTAGTGCTACAGAGCGAAAAAATATTTATCTACAATTTTCGTTGAATAAAATGGAGAAAAGAATTTTGAGTTTAACACTTGGGTCTAACGTGCTTAATTTTATAAAATTTCAAAAATATTGACAAAGATTTAATGTGATTTAAACAAATTTATGCAGATTCATAAAGATTTTAAGTTTAAGTGATCTTAAAAACATTTTAGAGATTTAAAAATATTTTTCTGGAGTTTCAAATATTCAAATATATATTTTGCCATCTGAAACTATTCGATAAGGAACTTTTTTAATTCATTGTGCCAGACTTAAGTAGTACTCGATTTTATGAATTTCTTTTATGAGCAAAAGCTATTATATAATATAAATATAATCGATTTTCTGCTTCTTTTTTCACGCAATACATACAACTTCGTCTCGAGTTTAAAACTATTTCCTCCTTCATTCCTTTGACAAGGAAATTTCAGGATTTCAAGATACAAGATGTTAGATGCAAAGGAAACAACTTTACGAAACAATCCAATTGTATTTTTTTTATAAATTAAATTTTTAAATATTTTTTAAATGTCTGAAAACATTTGGAAATATTTTTGAAACCTCGTGAGATCTTTTTAACTTTTTTGCATTAATTCATAAAATTAATCCTTAAATTATAAAATCCAATATTTTCGAAAATATTCTAGCTTCTGTGGATTTTCTTCTTTTAGTATTCGTGGAATGTTCTTGGGTTTTTGTTTTCTTTTAACAGAAGTTCATACCGCGAGTAATGTAAAAAAATTAGTAGACAAGAATTATAGGAATGCTACAGATTCTGCAGAAATTCGTAAAATTAAGGAAAAGGAATTTCAAGATTTTATGGATCGATTAAAAATGTACATTTTGCTATTAGATTATTTTATTTCATTTTATAAGTTTTAATAATTTCAATTTTCGTTTTACATAATTCTACTTCTGTAATTGAAAAATTTGTGTTATACTTTTGCTCAGATCAGGAAGCTTTTAAAATATTATCATTTCCGTAGAGAAAAAATCAGGATTTTCATTCTTTATCATAAATTGCGTTGCCGATAGCTAGACGTTATTTCGTTTCACGCGTTTCACTTCATATTCCGAGAATTGCCTATCACTGGTGGAACGTACGCCAATTTTATCGGCATTACTTTGTCTCATGCATACGTGATTCACACGTGGTCTATTTTTTTAAGCTTCTTCTCTTCCGCTACACTAAGCATTTATATTTTTAATTAAAATATGATGACAGGAAGTAAATTAAAAAACATTTTCCAAATCACCGACATTTCGTCAACCAGGGCATTTATAAAGCTCATAACTGAGCTCTTTTATTTACCCAATATTGAACGGATCTGGTAGAAATCAGAGAAATATACCTTTAATGCTTTTCAATTTTTATCTTTATTATTTTCCACTGCAGGGTGAAATTTTTTAAAGGCTTTAAAAGTTAAAAGCTTATAACGTTGGAAATTCTTCAAATAGGAAAGGAATTCCACTTACAATTAGAAAATCCATAATTAGTTACTGCTGTATTTATATATTTACTGTGCTTTGAGGTAAAGAAGTTTTCTTGCTTTCTCTGCTATCTCTTTTCTCTTTGAATTATAAACCAAATGCAACCTCTATATTGATTATGTTTACTATAACAAGAACTGGAAGACTTAAGCTGATGAAAGTATTTAATTAGGTCTATGGTTTCATAATAAAAAGATTACTGCTTCTTTGATTAAGATCTCTAATAAAGTAAATGAGTACAATTCTGATGAAATGAGTTCAAAACGAAATAAATTTATATAGTTTATAAATGATTAAAATAAGTTTATAAATTATTTTAGAAAGATGTATTTTTGAGATTAAAAATGAGAAATTTTTTAAATAATCGTGAAAGATTCCAAATATGCTTATACTAGATTTCCTCCCATAATTCGACCTGATTTTATTAAAGCTTTTCAAGAACAATTTCATGCCAGCGAAATTAATTTCTTTTTCAAGTAGTTACTTTAGTTTTTCCAGTATAGTTTTGAACTTCCATGGAAAGTAAATTGCATCTTGATCTGAGTGGCCTTTAATTTTTTACATGCAGCAATCGGGTAATTGCGAAGCAGATAGTCGACTGTAAATTAAAGAATTCAAGAGGATTGAGTTTAAAAGAGTGGAAAAGAATTGCTTTGGGTTGTTTAAATAAATGGAATTTATTGAGAAAGGATCGTTTGGTTTACGGGCATCACAATCGATTCCCCTTTCCCCTTTACTCCTTAAATTTAAAAAATCCCCTTAGCCACCTAAAATTGAGTATTTCTGTTCCCTTTTTAAACATTTGTTTTTCAATGTTAATGTTTTGATTTTGAAAATTGTTTAGGAATTTAAAGAGATTTATCTAATAAAATTTCATGTGATTTTACCAAACGTTGGCATAATTATAATTGCCAACAATAATTATTGTTGGGAAATTTATACTCTTATTACATAATCTATTTATTAAACTAGCAATTATTAATTGATTTCTTGTTTTTGCACACCTTTTGCTAATATACAAAATAATTGAGAAATTTATAATTTTTGAAATATAGAAACTTGTAATCCCTTGTCTAATTTCAAAAATCTCCATAAGTTTCGTAAGATTCTTTAAAATCCCTTTAATATCCTGTACAATATCTTAAAATCCCTTTAACATATCCTTGAAAATCTAGTTAAAGTCCTTTTTCGTAAAATTACTTGATATTCTTTAAAATTCCATAAACTATCGTTATATCCCTTAAAATTACTTAATATCCCATCAAATATTGTAAAATACCTTGAAATTATTTAAAATCAAAAGTCCATTAAGTCTCAATAAATCTCTTAAAATTATTCAAAATTTCTGAAAATAAAAGTCCTTAAAATTTCTTATTATCATAAAATACCTTAAAATCCCTTAAAATTGCTTAGAATCCACAAAAATATCGAATCCCACAAAGTTACTTAAAATCACATGAAATCTTCTGAAATTCCTAAAAATCCAATGAAATCTCGTAAAATCACTTGAAAGTCCTTAAATAATTTAATATCCCCTAAAATATCTTATAATTATTTAAAATTCCATGAAATTCCGTAAAATCCCTTGAATCTCAAAAGGGATTCAATCCCTTAAAATTACTCAAAATCCCATAAAGTCTCATTATACCTCTTAAAATTACACAAAATTCCATGGAATTTCGTTAAATTATTAAAAATTCTTAAAAATCCAATATATTCTCATCAAATTTTTCAAAAATTTATAGAAATAAATGTGCTTAAAATTACTTATTATCTCATTAAGTATCTTAAAGTCGTTTAAATTACTCAGAAATTATACAATTTAATAATAAAATCTTAATCTTAATCCCATAAAATCTTATGAAATCCCTTAAAATTCCTGAAAATCCAATGAAATATCGTAAAATCTCTGAAAATTACTTAAAATTCCAGGCAATTTCGAAAATCCTTTGAAATTTCATAAGATTTCTTGAAATACTGTGAAATCAATTAAATCAATAAAATTCAAAAAACCCTTTTAAATTTCTTAACGTATTATTCAAGGTTCCATGAAATCCCATTAAATCTATTAAAATATCTTAAAATCCAGTTAAATTTTGTAAAATTCCTAAAAATCTCTTAAAAGTTTCTCAAATTATTTAAAATTCCTCAAGTATATTTGTAAAATCTCTTTTTTAAGATAGGATAAGAATATAGATTACTCTGTTTTTTAAAAATGAAATTTAAATTATTGCATTATTGTTTAATAATAAAATAAGTAATATTGTATATAAAGTTAGCTATTTCATTAGAGAATGGCTGCTGTTATAAGAGAGAATGATGTGGTTTATGCAGCATCAAAAGCATGAGGTTTAGAGATTCTTTTACTGCCCTCGTTCCCTATTCTCTCAATATTCTGTATACTGTATTCGTGGATGAAGATGCTTTTATTTTATAGTTATAGAGCCAATACTTGAATGGCTGGAATGATTCTTGTTTATAGGACCTTCATGTGTGAATATCTGAATAGTCATAAATTTTATTCCTATTATCAAATTCACATGTTATAAATATAAATATGCATCGATATTTTATTACTGAGGCTGAGGGAGTAGGGATCAACAAATTTAATGATGCGTGGGATTGTAGATTATTGTGATTCGGACTTTACTCAAATATACCCGAACTACGCAACTTTGCCTGGATCTGGTGGAAATGGACATTTATCTGTTTCCCCCTCGATCGTTTTTCTATTTACTCATTAGCACTATGGTACTTCATGGACAGTTCTGTTTGACTTTGACTGCTTCAATCTGACGATTCAAGATTGAATCTCACATCTATATATCTTATTTTTTATTTTCATTTTTATTTTTTATTTATTTTTTATTTGTACTCGGAAAAAATTGCACAGAATAATCGATTATTCAATCGACGTTCTACTAAATCAGGAATCGTATTTAAAATCCCGTCTATTTTTTAAAAAAAGTTGATTAGAAAAGGGTTGAATTTTCAGACGTCTAGTCTGATGATTTTTTATTTATTTATTTTTATTTTCAGTAGAATAAACATATTTTTGAAAAATATTTCCACAGAAAGCCCAACATTTTTTTATTTATTGATTGGCAGAAATTGCGTTGTTCGGAATTTTTAGAGAGATTTTTTAAAATTAAAAGAATTTTATATAAAGAGACTTCAAAGGGTTTCAAAAGGTTTTAAGTAATTTTGAGGACTTTTTCAGGATTTCAATGATTTTTTTTTCAAATTTGGATTTCTAGAAATATTCAGGGATCTTATGAGATTTCGTGTCGTTTTCAGGAATTAAAGAAATTTTAAGAAATTTCGAGGGAATTGAAGAGTTTTCAAGGGATTTTACGAGATTTCAAAAGATTTTAAGAAGATTAAAGATTTAAAAGATTTGAAATAATTTTAAAATATTTTATGGGATTTCATTTGATTTCGTCTCTATTAGAATCAATTACTTGAAATTCCTTAAGAGCGTTGGATCCAAGTGTAAAGTTCAAAATTCAATTCCCCATTTTACTCAAAATTTTACTTAAAAAATATTTGAATTAGATTATTTCTCGCTCTGTGCGCATAATTCTAATTAAAAATTGATTAATTCTACAGAGGGTAAAAATTCCAATTTTAATATTTTTGTTAAGTAAAATGAAGAAATCAAATTATAAGATTAGAACTTGGCTCGAACACCCTTAAAGTCACTCAAAATCTGATTAAATCCCTTAAAATGTCTTGAAACCTCTTAATATCCCAGGCAACTGCGGGTAAATTTAATAAATAAAAATACAAAATATTTTTTGGACCTTGATGTTTTGATATTTTTAATCTAATAAACATAAAAAATAAAAAAATAAAAAAACCATCAGACTAGAAGTCTGAAACTTCAAACTAATAAAAAAGTGATAGAATTGTTCAAAGTTTGTATCTAATTGTAAAATTTTGACACTTTATAAAAAACGAGGGGTTGTTGGAATTTGAAGGTACCAAAAGATCTCTATAAAAATTTATATTATGGAATTTCACATAGAAAAAGCTGGATAAAGATAATTTCGGTTATTAAACTATATGGGATGATTATTTAGATGTCTAGATATTAAACCGTAATATCTGGTATTATATTTAAATATCTATAAATAGTCCGTAATTTAATATCCAGATATTACGGTTTAATATCCGATTTTCCCCGTGTATGAAATTTTAAAAGATTTTAAAACCTGTTAATGAATTTTAAATATTGGGAAAATTATATTATTTATATTATATATTTTTATATTATATAAAAATGTGGGGGTCAAATTTTACACAAATATAATACATTCTCTGATGAGAATGTAATATATTTATAATTATATAATATATCCTATTTAATATAATATATAATGTATATAATATGTATATTTATATAATATATTTATATTATACTTTTAAGAATTTTACAGGAATTCAAGGGATGATATTTATATTAAAAATTATTTATTCATACCTCTAATCCGGGATCACGAGCATCAATGAGCCAAACTAATTCCGGTTGATCAAGTACCGGAAATTCTCTCTTTCGATAGGTTGTGTAAGAAAGGGGCGTACAATGTACAAAACTAATCAGGGTGGTCGTCGCTATCATATTAATCAGAATCATTTTGTGTCCAGCCACTGTGATACGTCAATTTCGCTGCAACATTAATCAATCACACAATTAATTAATTAAGTAATTTACAGAAAAATAAAAATATACAAGTATATAAATAAATATATATAAATAATTAAATATACAAATTCATGTGACTTATAAAACTAATTAAAAACTAATTAAGTGTCCAATTTTAATATTTCGAATTTCATTAACTGTATTTCCTTAATTAGTATTATATATTATATTTATTATATATATTTA
>UCOK01018015.1:0-30274 GCA_900474325.1 Synergus umbraculus | reverse complement strand
GAGTACGCACTCTATGGGTGCCGCTGAGAAAAATTGGCCCCGTGTTTTCCAACATTTTGAGAACTTTCTAGAACGCCCATATTTTAGCATTGCAAGCGCCCCTTGCGTGAAAAGCTAGTACTCATGTATGTTTACAAGCTTTTTTTATTTGGTTGTGTTTGTGAGTTTGCTTGTGTTTGTGGGTTGTGCATGCATAGCAGACGACAATATTCATGTTTACTAGCTTTTCACGCAAGGGGCGCTTGCGATGCTAAAATATGGGCGTTCGAGAAAGTTCTCAAAATGTTGGAAAACACGGAACCATTTCGGTTTACGGAGTGCGTACTCCTTATGTTACTTCGTGCCTGTTTCTTTAGTAGAACCTGGTTGGTTAGAGTTAAGAAGATTTTGAGCTTCTTGTGGGGCTGTTGGTTCCTGTTCCGGTTGTTGATTCTTTGGCGAGTTGTTTTGCAGGTTTTGTGTTCCTAAATGTAGTAATAGGTTAGTGACTGAATCCCATAATGCACCTATGAGATGGAAGGACCAACCGAATAAGTTATGCAACGCGTATCCGTGTATAAAGATATCGGCTATAAATTTGATAACTTTCATTATTATTATTACTCCGATTAAACCTGCGCTTGCTGTTCCGAAACTTAGAAAAATTGACCAAAATTTGCCCCATGTGGAGTGAGCTATTTTCTCTGTTACATACCAGTCCTATGAAAATATTCATTTTAAAAATTTGTATAAAATTTTATTATTCTATCATATATATTAATATTATAATATTTTTATTTATTGTTTCTCTAAATTTCACAAGTGACCTGAATTAATAAAATAAGTATATGAAGAATATTTTCTGAGGTCACTGGCATCGGTAACCCGAGCTGCTAACGCAATACCTCGGCAATAAATATTTGAGCAAGCCTTGAAGCCTGAATTAAACTTCGTAATATAAAATTAGTGAAAAATTATAATTAAGGATTGAGAATATAATTTATAAGAAATAATAAATTAATAATAAGGAATGAATGAAAAAGGAAGAAGCTTGCGTCTATAGCTTCAACTAAAAGAGACGGACACACTATAAGCATGCCATTTAAACAAGTAGCGATCGCTCTGAGGTGCGTTATCGGACACCCTGCTTCTCTCACACGACCTTCCTATATCAAATTCATCCTTCCGCATTTCTCTCTTCAAAATTATATTAAAGCAGTTACAAGCTGAGAAATTAAATTCTATTTAATAGACACTCCTATAAAATTGAGTTGAAAAATAGAATTGAGAAATCGTTATTAAAAACGAATACTGTTGGAACATTGCGAATTGTTCAATATTAAAGTTCATTAACTTTTGATTCTATTGCACAGCGAAAAGAATTAATTCAGCAATTTATCGATCATGGGTTTCTTGCACCCGACCGAATTACCATCAGAAATTCACATTTCTGTAATGCAATCAAATTGCGTTATTCGAACAAAAGTGCAAGACCAAAATTCTTATGGTCTTTCAAATCACCTCATATCTATCAGCCAATCAAAATTTTCTGACTCCTCAGAAATTTCCCACCAAATCAACCGATAGCACACCTACTTTAAGCATTATAAAATCAAGACAACTTAGTTGCTTTTGGCAGATGATACTGACGAGCTTTCCTTTTCGAGTTCGGAAATCTTCTTAAATCTTCTTAAAGACGGGTCAGTGCCCGTCTCTTAGTTTTCTTTTCGTAACCGCGCTCTCTTGTCGGGTGGCCTGGAAATATTCGCGAAAAGAGAAGCTAGACGTCGAGCTTCTACGACAATCCGGAAAAACCATAAGTGCCGAAAAAATTGTCCCGAAGGAATCTGGAAGTCGAGTCGAATTAAAACGAGGGACGTTAAACCTCCAAATTCTACTCAACTTTGAGGACAAAGGACTCCGGTTTTAAAAATCATTTTAAGTTAAATAATTAAAAACATTTAATTAAAATCACTGGATACGGCATTGGAAAAAAAGTGCGTCCATGAACAAAGGAATTAATTGTTAGTGCGGGTGTTTGCTTGTGAAAATATCTCATCGGAGGACTGAATATCTCTAGCTTGGGTGAATATTAAGCGTAGTGACTCCTAAAAGTTAAACAACTTTTACATCCTCATCGATAAGCCGGATACTAAAAAAAAGTGTATCAGTGCGGGAGTAATTCCTAGGATTTAAATAATTTCTATGTCGAGAACGGTGAGCTCAAACAATTAATTATACTAATTATAGTCACACTGGAAAGATCTTCACACTCGAATCTCAAAACGAGTGGGAATTTCCAATTCCAGGAAAATAGAATTCATTATTTACATTAAAATGCATAAGAAGAAGTGTTGAGATTTAATTGCTCTCACTTACTTCGGTTAAAAGCCAATTGGCTTATTATTTTAGTGTTATTTTAGTGTAAATAAAGAACATTTCAGTGAAGCGTGGGAGAGCAAGACGAATAAATTAGTATTCATGAGTTTTGTTAAAGGACTAGAGTTGCCTAATATAAAGGTAACGAACTAATAAATAAATAACGCCCACTGGGGAAGAATCGGATCATCGATTGTAGCTCCGCTTCATCCCTGATGGTAGAGAGTAAGTCTATATCAGGAAAGGTAACATTGTATCATTTTAATTTTACTTTCTTGTTAGTATTTTAGAATTCAAAAACTCAAAACTGAAATTGTCCTAAATGTTAAGGAACATTTGTTAATTGAATTCGGGGATTTCTAGAATACATAACTATTTGAATTTACAATTAAAACAAGATATTATTTATTTATTTAACCTCCCATTAGATAACAGATTTTTATCCTCGGATGAGGACAGGAGAAGTTCGTATCCCGCAAAATAATTAAACAAATAGATTTCTATTTCTTCTTTTCTGTAACTCTCCGACCAGCCTAGCTCTCCTAATTGATTACTTAAACATCTTTTTTATTTAGGGGAATTATTGGTTCGTAACATTCTCTATAGTTTCTTCGTCAAGGATATTTGTGATAGAGAATCCGTGATTTTCTATCTTTTGTCCCATTATACCTCGGGCTAAGCTGTTTAGGATTATGGGTTTTTTTGCTGGTACCATAATGTGGTTTCGTAATCTGTCTAAATCTGCCTGAGAGTAAATGCCGCTGGTGGCTAGGTTTGCTGGGTTTGTATATGTCCACGTTTCTTTTGTTTCCGGTGTCATTTTTGCGGGTTCTACGGCTTTAATTAATTTAGGTAACATTTGATACCATGATGTGTCCAATAGGTACATAACTGGTAAGAAGGTGTTTCAATCTATTTGTGTGCTGGTACTTGTTAGGATGTGCGTACGGGGGGTTAAAAATACTGGTTTGTCGTCTTTTGTTACTGGGAGTTGTAAATAACATTCATCTGATTGTCTGTATTTTTCTTCTACTGGTAGACATTTGATTATGTGAACTACTTCTCCTGCGAGGATGGACATATAACCTGGCCCTTTCATTAGATGATACGCGAATTCATCGGGGGCCTGTGTGGCCAAGATTAAGGAATTTCTAAAGATTTGTTGTTCTAGGCGGCAACGTTGTGTTAAAACATCTCGGTAAAGTGTGAGCATTTCTGTTCTCACATGCCTTTCTACGTATACAAATTTTGAGTTTACGTATGTGAAAATATCCATGTTTTGAATAAGGGGACGTTTGAATTCTAATGGTGAGAAGTCTTTTTTTGTTTCGTATATAAGTAGTTTATGGTGTTCTGTTCGTGTAAATATGTTGCTGCAAATTGATTGTCTTCCTTTTTCTGTCAATACGAAGGTGATATCTTGGTCGGTTAGGGAGTAGAGAACTGCTGGGTTTCTGGCGTGTTTATCGTATGTTTTATTTCCGATTCCTTCGTATAGGACTTCGTATCTTCTAAAGTTGCAAGTTTCGTCTGGTAATGCATTCCAAAATGTATGTCCTCCTTCTCTGTCCATGCATTGTGTTTCAGATAATGAGCATACGACTCCTGAGGGAAGATGTATTTTATTCAAGTCTAGGTGTACCGTAAGCAGTATGATCTAAGAGTGTTGTTTTTATTTTTGCTTGAACGACTACCTTATCCCAGGTTCCAAGTGGGTCGGAAAATATTGATCCTTCGCATGTACCGTCGTTTTGTAGGGATCCTTCTAGTGTTACTGAGTGGAGACTTGTGGTGTTAAGTGCTAAGTTTGAAAGTGTTATGTGTGGTGTTACATAAAAGGTTCTAGTTAAATGCATTCTTTCGCATTGATCTCTTGAAATTTCTTGTATGTATTCGCTTTTTCCGTTGTTAACGGCTGCAGTATGAGAATGCATTCCACAGCGGAGAACGGTTCTGTCAATTTCGACTTTACATTGTATAACTTTAGTATTTGTAAGTTCATTTGTTTGTATTAGTTGAATGTAGGTTGGCTCTATGATTATTTCTGATTTTGGTATATCGCATTCTCCTACCTCTAATAAGAAAAGGGTTGTGATATTTGTCTGCGAAGATCCACAGTCATATCCCACGATGGCATTGGTTGGGTAAATCCACATCAGTAGAAAAAGAAGGTTGATGAAACGTTTAATCTTGATTTCCATTATCTGGAATAGGAGATCCTTTGCTGTTTCATTTGCGTACTTAGTTAATTATGTTGGGAAGTGGATATGTGTTTAATAGGGGTTTTTGAAAGATTTCGTTATAAATTTTACATGAATTTATTTATTATGCTATATTTGCTGTATGTTTGGGTACATTAAAGGGTTGGCCTTCCGAATTCTAAAAGGTTAGCTAAATGGTTTTGACCGATTTGGCGCAAGCTTAAAATAAAATAATGATAAGCGTGTGGTCCTAGTGTTCTTATGCATAAAAGTATGTCTCTAATTATCTCTGGGTTGGTGAGATTTTCCAGCCAGGGGGGGAAAATAATTTGAGTTTGTTTGTTAAAGATTGTTTTCTTGTTTTTTGGAGATGCGTGGTAATTTTAGTCTATTAATGTGAACGACTTTTGTGGTATTTTTTATTTGTATTTTAACATTTCCTTTTCCTAAAATTTCTAAGACTTCATGCGGTCCTGAGTATTGATTAGCGAGTTTATGAATTTTACCTCCTTGTAATAAAAATACATTATCTCCTACTTCAAAATTTTGTGGATTGATTTTTTTTATCATAATAGAATTTTGATTTTTCTTTGGCAAGAATTAAATTTTGTCTGGCTGCGTTGCGCATTTCGTATAGGCGTGTAATTAGTTTTGATAAGTATTGGTCATAAGTCTCTAATTTTTCGTGTTCTGAGGGAGGTTCACTTGAAAGAAGGCGTGCTAGTTTCCCAAAAACTAGTTCATACGGTGTGCATTTAGTGCCTTCATGTGTGCTTGTGTTGTAAGAAAATGTGGCTAACTCTATCCAGTCGTCTCATTATGCAATTTTATTGACAAATTGCTTTAAATATTCGGCTAATACGTGGTGTGATCTTTCGAGATTGGGGGTGGAAAGCTGTAGTTTTGAATTGCTTAATTCGGAATCTCTTTGCTAATCTTTTCATTAAATTGCTTAAGAAATCTGTGCCTTAGTCAGTTAAAACTGCTTTTAGTGATCCAAATATGCAAATAAACTTTTTTACAAATGCGTCTGCTATTGTACTCGCTTGATGATTTGGAAGTGCTATAGCCAAACAATATTTGGTAAGATTATCCTGAATTGTGAGTATATATTCGTTTTTTAATTTAGTTACTGGAAGGGGTCCTACAATATCCATTGCTATTTTTTCAAAAGCCGTACCCAGCGTGTCTGTGATAATCATTGGGTTTTTAGTTTTAACACGTACAAGTTTTTTAAGTTGGCATTGCAAACTTACTTGAATATATTTTTGAATATCTGTTTTCATATTTTCCCAGAAGAAATTTTGACGGATCCTATTGTAGGTTTTCGCAACTCCTTTCTGTCCTCCTATGGCTGACGAGTGAGCTTCTTGAATTAATTCATTATATTGTTCTTTTGTAGGATAATTTGTGATGCCCATACATATTATTATTTTTGTATTTGAATCGGTGAACGTGCTGCTTAATAGGTCTAAAATTGTATTCCAAGGTATATGATTGATTTGGGCAGTTCTGGCAATGCTAATGGATTTTAATTTTAATTAATCTGCTAATGAGTGTAAGGAGGATATTGATAACTTTATATTTTCTAGAGTTTCGGTTAAATTTTGTCCTTCAATGGGGAGAGCTATGTGATATTGCTGTCCCTTTTTAACATAGTTAGCTAGTCCTTTTTCAAGGTTTGTAAATTTCGGTAATTTTTCTCGTTTTGCTAGGGCTCTGGATCCGTTATCTTGAGGATTTCCGTTAGTAAAAGAAAATATGCATAATTGTCTTTTCGCATTGTCAATTGGTCGCGGCATTCTATTATGTTCTTTTTTAAATATTCCAATCCGGCTGATGGAATTTGGTGGGGAGGGGGTTCCAGTGAAGGCAAAGGAAAACTTCTTTCCTTTGAAACCAGGTAATTTTCGGCATTTTCTTCTTGACTATCTTCGGAATCTTCCTCCTCTGTAGAAAGATATTCAAAATTTGAATTTTCGTTTTCTTCTTTATCCATTTGGTTTGTTTTGTTTTTCTTCTTGTATTCTTTTGTATTTAAAATATTTGGAATAAATTCGGGATCAGAGAGGATTTCTTCGCCTGATTCTGATTCATTGTAAAATTTTCGTTTCTTCTTCTTTTTCTCTGACTTAATTTATGTTTCTTCTTTTTTAAGTCTTCCTCTCCCTTTTTTGTCTGGAGGAGACGTTTTATCTAAAATTTGGACAGTGGTCTTTTTGGGTCTACCACGTTTCTTCTTTAAATTTGACGGTTGAGAACTTATCTCTTTATTTTCTATACTTATTTTTTGTTCTAGCTTCTTTGCCTGACTTCGAGTTATCATAGTATTAAATTTTGAATCCTTTATTTTTATTTGATTTAGGATAATATTCATTTTTTCTGGATGTCGTTGAATAATTCTTCGATGGAAGAAATTTTTACTTTCTTTGCGTTTGAATTTCGTTTCGATTTTGAATTAGAAGTTTGTCTAGAATTGGAGTTTGATCTAGAACTTAAATTAGAAATTGGTCTAGAATTTGAATTTTGTATAGAATTAGAATTTGGTTTTGAAGTCATGCTTGGACTTGATTGTAAATTGGAAGTCACGTTTTGACTTAATTTTGTATTTGATATAGAATTAGAATTATCTTTTAAAGTCGTACTTGCACTTAATTGTAATTTGGAAGTCACATTTTGACTTAATTTTGTATTTGATATAGAATTAGAATTATCTTTGAAAGTCGTACTTGGACTTGATTGTAATTTGAAGTCGCATTTTGATTTAATAAAGTATTAATATTTTCGTTGATTCTTATTAGTTTAATTTCTTCTGTAGTTTCTTCTTCGGAATTATTTATTGGATTCCTAGATAAAGCGACAGCGTTGACGTTCGTTTTTCCGGCTTTGTAGACTACGTCGAAAATTCACATTTGGCGGGTTGAAGTTTGAGGTTTGCAGTTCATAGTCTATTTATTAATTCTGTAAATTTTTTGTTATGTTCTTCTAGGGTGTATGCATAGATTACTACATCGTTTAAGTAAACAAATAGTTCTGTACCTTGAAGGGCGGTCAAAACTAAATCCATAAGACGTTAGAAAGTGGCAGGAGCGTTCTTTAGGTCGAAAGGCATACGGTCAAATTCATAATGACCATAATGAGTGTAGAAAGCTGTTTTATGGGAATCGTTGGGGTGCATTTTTATTTGGTGAAAGCCCCATGCTAAATCGAACACTGAAAAATATTGAGCTTTTCCTAGTTGATCAAGAATTTCGGTAATATTTGGGAGTGGATAAGAATCGCCTATGGTTTTCTCATTTAATTTTCTGAAATCCAGTACTAAACGCCATTTTTTATTTCCTTGAGAGTCTTCTCTTTTTGGGACAGGAAACACTGGTGTGTTATAAGGGGATCGTGACGGTTTAATAATTTTAGTATCTATTAGATCTTGGATTTGTCGTTGGACTTCCTCCTTTTGTACGTGTGGTAATCTGTAAGATCGGGTAACAACAGGGATTTCATCAGTGGTTGGATGCTATGTTGTAAGATATTTGTGCCCTCCAGTATTTCTCCTGGTATGTGAAACTGATCTGCATGTTTTAGTAATAGGTCATTTACGTGAGTGTTTTCTTCGTCATTTAGTAGGTCGAGCCGCAATAATTTCTTTATTGGTTCAGCTCTGTTTTCGTTTGAAATATTAAAATTAGGATGAAGGAAATCTTTATTTGGCTTTGTGAAACAACTAATGATTTGTTCAATTGTTTGGGATTTATTATCTTCGTTTTGTTGTGTAATGGAATTTTTATTTTCATTAGATTCTAATTCTTTGAAATCCATAATCTCTATATTAGGAATGGCTAATGTTATTGAGTTTTGTCGAGTATTGGCGATTTTTAAATAGGCTTTTCCGTTATTGTTTTTAACTATCGCATCCCCTAGATATATGCCGCTGTCTTTTGACATTAGTTCTGGGACGTATCCTATTTGTTTATCATTATTTTTCACGTAAATGTAAAAATTTGAAATGGTTCTAGGCGGAATTGTAATTACTTCTGGAGAATAAAAGGCATAAAAAGTTTGATTGATTTCCAGTTGTTTTTCCGCTAAAGGAAAATTGAATTGATTTTTTCAGTTTTTGTGTTTATTGGTTCATTAATTTCTTTAGGTACAATTATTAATTCTTTATTTGGGCCTCCCTCAGTGCACCTTGCTGTGGGAGGGAGTTCAAGTTTCCCTGATTTGATGATTGTGGTTGCTGTGTTTTATTTTTCTCGTTATATACATGCGTTTCCTGCAGTCTTTTATTTCGTGTCCCATTCTTTTGCAATAGTGACATGTTATATTTTGATAATTTTGTTGGGATGGATTTGGGTTGGAGTTATATTGATTAGATGAAAAATTTCTTTGCTGACTCCCGTATCTATTTTCTAAGTTTTGTTGATTTCGGGGATTCCATTGATATTGATTTCTTTGCTGCGTAGGGGGATTTCTTTGTAGATCCTGGAATTCTGATGAATTCCACGGTCGCTCTTGATATTGTCGTTGATTTTCTTGTCTATTGTTATAGTTGTTTCTTGGTTGACGGGGACGGAAATTTTCTCGGGAATTATTTAAAATTTGATAACATGTTGAGGCAGTATGTCCTCTTTTTCCGCAAAACTGACAAATAATTATTTCTCCTTGGGCGATATTAATTTTATTCGTTTTAGCAAATTCTCTACTATTTTTAGTGAAATTTCCTGTTTCTTTTTGTTTATCCAAGTTTCCTCTTCTTAAGGATTCTCGGGCTGCTAAATGTCTTTCTATTTCTAGAGCCTTATCTGTAATTCCTGAGAGTGTGGTAGATTCTCCTACACGTAATTCCAACTCGGGTCTTAAATCTCTAGTAAAACAATCGACTACTGTTTTATCTAATCCGCTTTTAAAATTTTCATCTACTTTATTTTTATTAAATATCCTATGAGCGTCTAATATTCTTTCTGCGGCTTCCATTATTCGCGAGGTGTATGATAATACTGCCTCGTTTTCCCACATATGTAAAGCGCCGAGTTCTCCCTGTAATTGGTATACTGATTTCGAAGGTTGTAACGTTGTGGATTTTTACCACGTTGCTGATCCTCTCCCCAGACTAAATTAAATAAACGGAACTAAAACAGAACAGCCAGTGGGAACTCAATTAGATATAAGTGTATGAATGCTAGTATAGATGTATGAGAGTTGAATAGAATTAGCTAATTTTAAGTACGATTATATTATTATTGCCGTAATTTGATTTTTGTATTTGCCGCTTACCTTATTTTCGAAGAGTACAGACCTGACATTTCATAACTATTTAAATATTCAGAGAAAAGCTATTGGTCGTCTGAGACGTGTCACTCGCCTATACTTTATAATTTTGATTACTCTCTCATACAATAGATGTTATTAAGTTTTAAAAGTGCAAAGCTTGCATATCTCACATCTTGGTATGAATAGACACAAGAGCTGTCAAAATACGTGGACGCAGCCATAATGGCTAGCGCTAACTCTATTCCACCCATAAAGAGGGCAGCAGCTCTCGGAGTGACGCGAGATATGTAACTGCGACTGCGCGCTCAGACGGACAACGCCCAGAACACTCAGTTCTGTGCTGACTGTTCACGCGTAAACTTTCTCTTGAAAATTCACAGGAAGAAATCTAAGAATTATTCAGCATTTAACCAATAAAGTTTTAGATTCACCGAGTTTGTACCTCTCTTGTAGAGAGCAGATTGTGCAGTGTCTTGGTCTCAAAAAAATTTAAGGTAGGCGTCAGTGGATAAAATTTCTCCCATGTCGATTGTGATTTTCTTTGTATTCAGTTACGTAATACTCAGCCAACGCCCATGTAACGGCAGATTATAGTTTGGCGAACGAGTATCAAGTTTATTATTTTCGCGTTTCGAATAGAATTTTGGTGAGCATTTAATTCTAGTATTGCTGAGTTTGTTTAACGAAACATGTATATCGTAGTTTAATAATTTTGATTTTCAAGTAAACGTTCGTATCATGGCTTCTCGCCATTTTGTGAATTCTCGCGTCTAATACGTTGATTCCTTCGAGATGTTTCTTTGGTTCTGAAAGATCAATTTGAAATTGTTTGTGATTTATGAGATTTCAAACTAAAAATCATTTAATCTTTTTTTATTTCTCATCCATGAAATACTGTACATTATTCTAATTCATATTTATCATAATAAATCCAAATTTTCATTTCTTTAAACTTATCATGTGGAGTCCGATTTGTTTCTACGCCCCTACGATATCTCTCTCCTAGTTGAGCTAGATTGAGCGAAATTCTTTGTTTTTGCAATTTAGTCAGTCAAGTTTTGAGCGGTACCAATTGTACCTGGCGCCCTTGGCATTGAATTAATTTTTTTTTGGAACTTAGTTGGGTGACAGAATTTCGACGACACTCAGAGGCCGAAAGTCCCTGTAGGCTGAGACTGTCGTTATAAGGTGCGTAAATAGATTTTAATCTTTCTATTAAACTTTCTAAATTCGTGTAGGTATTTCCGTAAATTCCCTTTTTTGCTTCCCCGGAGATTTTACTTCTAATTAGTCTGACTAAATTTTCTTCTACTCCGTCTCTATCTGGGAGCATGGCCCTGGCTTCTTCGCAGCCTTCGATAAAAATTGACAGGGGAATGTTTTTCCCATCGAACATTGGTACGACTTCGAGAGCATCGCGAAGGGACACTTGTTGGTTGTTTGGGAGAGTCATGTTTGTTTCGTTATTATTAATTACAGGCCCTATAAATTGGTTAAGTAGATGATTTATTTTTTTGGTTTCTCTTATTATGTTTAATTGATCTTGCGTTTCTAAGCTATCAGATAATTTTCTTACTGTATTTTCAACGGGATTTTCTGAGAGGGAAGTTTCAGTGTTTTCGGAAAAATCTAGGGTTGTTGAGTGTGATAAGTCTGGGTCGGTTTCGGAGAGTGTTGAATCGAGATTCGAAAAAATTGGTGCGGATTTTACTGGACTATGATTGACCTTTGAGTTTTGAGGTATAGAAATTTCAAAAGCGACAGGTTTCCTTTGCTTTTGGAAGTATTCCTGATTATTTTCGACTTCTTTTAATAAATTTGGATCGTATGTTTAAAAAGTAACCTTACCAACCTCTGTAAACTGATGAGTGCCTCTGATTTTTTAATATTTCATTGGATTTTGTTTTTTTGTTTGATTTTATTTTATTCTCTGATTCATTGTCTTTAGATTTCCCGGCCGATCCACCAAAAAAGTAAAGGGCTTATGTTATGTCAAGATTTGATTTGAATTTTATATTTAGAATTTACCCTTTAACTTTATACCTATCTTCCACGTTTTGTTAAAAAATCTTAAAAGTCTAGCACAGTCTTTCAAGAAATTTAATGCGGGATGTGAATGCCAATGAATTTAACTAATTAAGTTATGAACTTTGTTTATTAAATCTCAAATACAATCAAGGGGTGTAATCTTTCTAACGTGAACGAGGCAGCTCCTTCAGTTTACCAGGTTCTCGGCAGATATCTTAAACACACAAATCTTTTCATAAGTACGCGCTTGACACTTAAAATAGTCTGCAAAATAATAAATAGAACTCACCTTATTTTAAGTGGTTGTTTGCGTCCATTGGTCTAGACATCGACAAACTATTCCTCAATTCCTTGGTCGGATTATTGATAATGGGTGGATCAATTTTTGGATCTGTAATCCTTAGTCTGAGACGTCGGACGTTAGAGATGTTATCGCTGGTCACTGGTGTTTGGGCAGGTTCCTTCACCTTTTCTTCGCAACAACACTTTTAAGGATAAATGCATTACACTTGAGTAAACTGATATTGTTTTTACAAATTAGAACGTTCGGTGATTTTAGTTTATTATTTCACTTGATTTTGATAAATCGGACTTTATAAGTGTGGATTGCGCTTGAGTTTAAATTACGCTCAAATTTGATTAATTTGAATTACATAAACCGAAGATTTTACAAATTATCTCAAAATGTTTATCCTACTTTTACGGATGATTTCACAGATTGATTTGACAATTAAAATACTTTGGTGTATTTCACAGGTAAGCGAGATTATACAGTTGAATTGAATTGTTCTGAATTACTTGAACTGCTACTTAAGCTGATACCTGAATTTGAAATCACACAAACTTGAACTGACTGACTTGAACTTGAAACTGAACTGGAAACTGAACTGTACTGCACACACTAGCTGGAATTGAACTGACTTTGTTAGTCTACTATGGCGATATTTATTTGGGAAATCAGGTGTTTCTATCTTTATCTTTTACATAGGTTTGTCTCTATCGGATGTCTCTATCTATCTATCTATGGTGGAGGACAGTGGGGGAAGGTACCGCCGATGATTTTTTGTAGGCTCGTGTGATGGCGGGCAGTGGGAGAAGGTATCGCCGATGATTTTTGTATGCTCGCATGGTGGCGGACAGTGGGGGAAACCACCATGAATGTTTTTTTGTAGGTTTCGTAGGCGATATCAATAAAGAATTTTTTTATTTATCTGGCTCTAGTGGTGGGGGAAGCTCACATATTGAGAGAAGAATATTTTGAATGAAAAAGTACAATGTATTAATAAAGGCAGACATTTTAAAGTTATTTTAGGTAATGTTTAGATTTTCTCAACGGAAATGGATATTATTTATTAAAAATCATCAAATTTTTATAAAAACCAATTAAACTCAACTATTTTAGGTTATGTTTGTGTCTTCACAACGGAAATGGATATTTTTACGTAAAAATCATCTCATTTTTATCAGAAACAACTAAACCCACCTATTTGTGGTTATGCTTGCGTTTTCTCAACGGAAATGTATAATTTTACGTAAAACTCATTCCTTTTTTATCAGAAACAACTAAATTCAACTATTTGAGAAAACACAAACATAACCTCAAATAGGTGAGTATAGTTTTTTCTGATAAAAATGAGATGATTTTTACGTAAAAATATCAATTTCCGTTGAGAAAACACAAACGTAACCTCAAATAGGTGAGTTTAGTTGTTTCTGATAAAAATGAGATGATTTTTACCTAAAAATATCCATTTCCGTTGAGAAAACGCAAACATAACATCAAATAGGTGAGTTTAGTTGTTTCTGATAAAAATGAGATGATTTTGACGTAAAAATATCCATGCTCTTCAAAATATTCTGATGGATTCGTGAACGAAATTAGACATACAAGTGATTTGGCGTTATACATTATGTAACGTTTCAGTTCTCTTAATTCAACGGTTTTGACGGTGCGGAGAGATGGGAGGACTGATAGAAAAAATAGTGTAAGTTTCGGATGTATAAATCTTCAATGCGTTTTGTAGATAATATTTGTAGGTGCTCCAACTAAATATTATCCGTCGGTTTAATTTGTCACTCACAGATGCGCCTGTTCAGTGTAAATTAATTTCTATCGCTTTGTAATTTAAAGAACAGGATTTACAGAAAAATGAATAAAGAATTAGATAGTAGAAAAGTATTTCTCGAGTGGAAAATATTAATAATAGATGCTCCTATTTATTAATAATTTATCATAGATTTCTACAGCCTTAGACGATCCCATTGACTGTAAAAATTGTACACCTTTCGAATGAGAGAGAGTGAAAGAGCGGAGAAACGGAGAACGAATAAAGAAGAAGTTACGTTTAGAAAATATCAAACATAGTAACTCCTATAGCATGACATTTCTCTTACGCGAGAATTAACAACGACAGGTGCGCCTGAGCGTTGGCAATTCCCCATACAAAAGTACGTGAGTTTTTACCAGGCGAGAGCTCTCCGATCTACTCGGTGAGTCGCGCCCAGTTAGACTAAAGAATTGCTCTTCTGCCGGTAGACTTATAGGAATCAGCGTGTAATGGCTGACCGGTGTGCGTAGAATGGGAGTAGGGTGGGGACGATGGTTATGTAACGAGAGTCTAATGAAAAGGTGTGCGTGCGGTACGCACACGTGTTTAACCTCTCGTTATACACCCTTGCAGACTTTTTTGGACAATTTGAACAGGAATAGGAAATTGAATACAGGTAATACATTTTTTTTGTTCAATACACATCTTTTATTAAAGAAATTATATTTTTTTCAAACTTTCAAATTGAGTTACAAACTTCAAAGTATTTATATTTTTATAGGAAGTAGCATCAATGATACCACGTCTAAAGAAAAGTTCGAACATAAGAAGAAAGTCGATCAGGATGAAATCTCTACTCAAAACCTAAAAATATCTCGTAATGGTAATTATTACTATTATTATTATTATTACATATAATATATATTAATCTTCGTATTCATTTATCAATTTTGCTCATATTGAAGCTTTTACTATCCGCTCCGATAATGGATTTGAAACTGGAAAGGAGCGCAAGGTATCCCAATCAAAAACCAGCAATCAAGACGATTCAAACAGGAGGCACACTGGATCTAGTGAAATAAAGAGACACGAGCCATCCGAGAGGACTTTCAAAGCATGAGGACTATAAGTGAATCTGTAGATAAAAAGGATGTGAAGAAGCGCGAGGTATCTGGGTGTGCTACGAAGAATGACGACAATTTCCATAGCGGACTCCAAAATGATGATAATGAAGGTATTTACAATTTAGGTGTAATTATATTTAATTTTTAATTTACACTCTTATACAGGGTGTCCCAGGTCTAACTTTTCGGACCAATATAGTAGAGAAAGAAAAAGCAAATCGGAAGTTCCTGTGGCAAAAATGCATTGAAGTTTTGGTGTTTGAGTAATGCAATGATGAAGCTGCACCAATGCCGCCATGATTGATGCAGCTTCATCATTGCATAACTCAAAAACCAAAACATCAATGCATTTTTGCTACAGGAACTTTCGATTTGCTTTTTCTTTTTCTATTACAGTCATATAGGTCCAGACAGTTTTACCTGGGACACCCTGTATACTTGCAAATATATAGAAAATATGTCAAAATACATATGACGATGAATCGACGTCATATCGTCGAAATGATGAAAATATTGACGATTTTTCGATTTTCAAGAATGTTGTCTCGACGTCGTATCGACCATCCACTTATGACTTAAACCAAAATTTAAACTTCGTATGCTAAAGGATCTCAGTAACAGGTAAGAAAATCACGGGAACAAAAGCAGGTCTTTAAACAATCTTATGTAGGCATTTCGAATTAAATATAGAAAAGCTTTCGGCAAATTATATATCTCTTAATAATTAAAATTATATTGCAAGTGTTTTTTTAAGGTATTTTTAGAACGTCTTTTAAAACGTCCCATGAGACGTCTTTTGGATAACAAAAAGCCAGACATAGGACGTCCTAAAGACAAAAAAAGACGTTCTAAAGACGTCGTTAGGATGTCCCCATGCCCACTGGGTTGTGTTAGAGTTTCCGAAGAGCTGTACTAAAATAAGGTAATATCTAAAAAAAGGTTCAGTTTTTTGTTCTGAAAAACTGAGAATATATTTAACAATAATTTTTATTTTTTTATAATAGCCTAATCTTACAATTTTTTCGTTTTCATAAGATAAAATTTGTAACTCCAAACGCGACTATAGAAAAACCAGATTATATATTAAACATATTCTACTTTGCGAGTTTTTTTTCTTTATTTATCCTAACACTATACGCATTATACACGCAGTGATGTTTACACTTTAGCAAAGTAAAATACAGTTGAAATAAACACTGTTTTGTGGAAATCGTTAAAACTATTTTCTTTGGGACAGACTTATTATTATAGGACCCATACTAATACCCGATCAGACCCCGACTAGAACAAGTCGGGTCCTCCGACTAGCCCCCGACTAATCGAGCATGACGTTACTGGTCGGGGGCTAGTCAGATGACCTGACTGTCCCCGACTTTAAGTGGGGTTAACTGGTCGGGAACCGGACTAGTTCCCCATTTCAATTTTTACACGGGATATTAAAAAATTTTCATAAATTTGAAAAGTTGTTATGAAATTTTGAATTATTTGAAATTAATTTTAAAAAGTTTTAAGGGGTTATATACACTTGAGTTGGTCGAAAAAAGCGAAAATTTTTTTATTGCATTTTCTTTAAGTACATTCTTTTAAGATTATTTTCTCCAAATTTCATAGAGATCTGAGCACTAGAACCTAAGTTACAGCTGTCAAAAGCGCGCTACCTCCAAGTATTCGAAACTTTAAACGCGACTATCTCGGAATGTGATTTTTAAAAAAGGGCCGTTGCGGTGTCCACGATTTCTCAAAAAACATGTCACCTATCAATCTAATTTTTTTCAGGCTACTTTATAACAATATTATCTCATACTTGGACGAAGGAATTCCCATTTGAAAGAACAAATTTTTTTTGGGACTGAAAAAACTGAATTTTCAGACCCCTATAAATCGGTTTTTTTAGAAAATTCTTCACCATTTTTGCAAAAATACTTATATTGACAAATCCTTCGTCCAAGTAGAGTAAAATTATATATACTAAAGAAAGCTCTTGGTTAGATTGTGTAACATGCTATTTATCTCGGGCATGTACACTGCGTATCTTCGACAAGTTCTTAGTTTACTTTATTTTAAATTATTAATTATTTCTGAGAAAACGTAATAGAATTTAATTTATTTCATAAAAGCAAGAATTAAAATCAAAGATAAGACTATAAATCGTTATTGTGGTCAGGCTTGGTGGGCGAGAGAAATAAAAACAGTTCAAATGTAAATATAAACAATGCATCTAATGTCAAAATCAGCTGATATTTATAAATACTCAACGATAAGAAATACGAATGCGACCGTTATGACAAAGCGACCAATACATGTTACGAATCAAGTACAAATCGAAATCAAATATACATATTATAAAATACCATACACACACATCCATACATGGAATTATGCGAAAGTATAAATACACGTTAAACTGAACCTCGAAGGAATATGAATAAACAATAGAATATGCGATAAAACATTAGTCAATAAATAAATCATTCATAAGAAATTCATAAGAGACGGGTAAGCATCATTGTAACCACTCGAAACAACGGAAACGAAATACCTGCGAACTATGAGCAATTGCGAGAAAATCGGCGGGCCGTCAAGATTAATTATGTCAAGGCGAATGTTTGTCGAAGATTATTCCTTAGCGATCGTCTCTGAACTCATAAGTACTTCCGGAGTTCGCACATTTCACTCCTCGATCTCCTGGATTCCCAAAATCTCTCCGCGCATCAAGGTAACATCAAAAGGGACAATAGAATAAATAAATGACCCATATCGCACCATAATAAGTCAAGTAAAACGAATAATATGAGCGCCACACTATAACACAAATAAACACACAAACACTTGTAATAAAACCAATCGCAACATTTTATATTAATAAAATAAAGGAAAGAGACTGAAAGACAATTTACCTCTCAGAATCCCTTTGAGCTCGAGAGAGTGGCGCCTAAGATGCCCAATGGTCAAGCGAGCAAGAATTAGAATATGAAATTTGCAAATTACACCAGCTCGCTTGTCACCGAGCCTCTCCCCGCTCCCCACTCTTCCGATGAAATAATATTAATTGATTGGTTTTACTACTCACGAATCACATTCATACATTTCAATTTAAAGAAGGGCGCACAATTTAAACACACCGCTTCAATTGATTGCAGGTGATCCATTTTCGACTTATCATGAGCACCGCGAAGGGTGTTTGAAAAAAGGTGTTTTAGCTCAACGGGCGTAATGCCTACAAATATCAATCATTTTTAGTCCAATTTGGAATAAAATATCTTGAAACATGTACAAATCGATGCGAAGTAGTTTTTTCTTAAAAAAATTTACCGTCCTTTCCAAAAAAATTAGTGAAAAAAATTTTTTTTCCAATAATAAGTGTATATAACCCCTTAAGGTAATTATCCATAGTTTAAAAATGCTTTAAATTGTTTAAAATTCCATTAATAATGATAATGCGCAAAAATCGTACAAATTCAAAACGAGAATTAATTGTATTTTTTTCATTACATATAAATAATTATGAAACTGCTCTCGAAATAAGTGATTTATGTGCTTATAATGGCGATTTATGCGCACAAATCGCAAAATAAGCAATTTATACAGCGAAATAGACGACTTTATGTGCATAATTAAAAAACTCGAATTATGTGGCAATCGGCTTCTGATTATGCGAAATTATGCGGCCTTAAAATTGGGTCTGATAGTCCCAAAATATGATAAAAGATTGATATATTTATTCGTTCCTCTCACTTTTGGAAAATTATGCGATTATGCGCTTGCATAAAGTTCACATCCCTAGCAATAACATTTGATACTCAATATGAGTAGATACGAATTCTTATCATCTAAGTAACTGTCTCTTTGATCAAGCGCATAAACATCAACATTTCTCAGTGAAATCTAGAAAACTACATGAAAAATAAAATTGTCAAATAAGAAAAAGTGTTGAAAAAAGTTTTATCCACCTGAGTATAAAAATAAAGGGTAAAATGTAGGTAGCAGAAGCGTGATTTATGGTGATAGAATAAGAGGGAAAAGTGAAAGATTTGTCGATGACTGAATAATGCCTTTGGAACTTGTATGAAATGTTAGTCAAAGAGTCAGCAGTGTCAATAAAATTAATTTTGGTGCAGTAATGCAATCAACGCCACAATATGTACTTATGTGTACATATATACAGAGGCAATATACATAGAAATGCATAAACTTCTCGTAAGCAAAGTGTTGACACTGTGGAGAAGATAAGATAGCAGATGTTGGCAACCAATCATGTACTTCTTCTTCCACATAGTCTGCAATGCTACATTACATTTGTTGACTGTGTAATAAAAGTTTCTCTAGTTACAAAATATTTTTTGTAACCGATAAGGTAACATTAAAACAACCATTCAGATATTCCGAATCAACCACAATACAGGTAGAGACGAACTTGGAAAACTTGAAAAATCCGAGGGAAAATCTATGCCATAGGCAACGTCCAAAAAACGCTTTTTTTACATTTTTTTTTTTTTAATAAAAAGGTTTTTTTAATTAAAATAACGAGTATTATTCGGAGTAAGCAAAAAATTCAAAACACCTCTAGTCGTTGGAATGCTGTATTATTTCTCTAGGTAAATTGATAATCAGATTCTTGCAGTTAAGTATCTGAATAATATCTGAAACTATTAAAATTACACAATCTCGAGACATTACAAATAAATATAGTCTGCGATTCAAAATCCGAAAAAATGAGAACCCCTTATATTAAAGGTTGATGTTATTTAAAATTATTGTTCAATATCTTAAATAGCTTGTATTATTTTTAATTAAGGCTAAAGTAAAAGAAAACTGGAATTGAACATTTTAGTATTTTTCAATTTGTAAAAAGTTAAAATATATAATGTGGGCCATTCCATACAAAATTTACAATCAAAAATTTATTTCGGGCGAAATATTTTTTCTTCTCCGCCTCTAGCGGAGAATCTTGTAGTCGCGCTATTCTAACCTCTGGAAACGGCAACTTTCAGCTTGCTTTCACGCTCTCAAATACATGGTTTCGTGCACTTTTTGAAGAAAATATCGTATGCAACTAGGGATACAGGCGTTTTCGTAACGCTCGACAAAAAACGCCTGTATGTATTCCTTAATGCATAATATACTATTTTTGTGTATTTTGGTAGAAAATATTGTACACTTATTTTTTTATTTCGACATGATATTTAAAATTTCGGAGTTGTGCATTTTCAAACTTTTCACGCTCGAAAAATGTACCTCTCAACATTTGCGTATATGAAAAAAAGAATTCTATTAAAAAAATTAGTGGCTGCAGAAAAATTTAGGATTTTCTCTCAGCTTTTCAGTAATCATTACAAGAAATTTATTAGACCAATTTTTTATAAAAATATAACCTACTATTATAAACAGATCATTTTTTTAAACTTTGGAACTAATTAAATATATATTTTTTTATTGAAAAATGTATTTCAGACATTTTAGTCACTACTCCAAAAATTTTGGAATGGACCGTTGAAAATTGTGTCTGTAATAAATTTTTTAACTTTATCTCTCGCGCTCGGACCACAAGCGATCGCCTGATCCGGCCGGGCAAACGAAAATCGAGCACCGAGAGCTAATATTCAAAATTTATTACAGACACAATTTTCAATGGTCCATTCCCAAATTTTGGGAGTCGTGATTAAGTGTCTGAAGTAAATTTTTAAATCAGAAAAAAAATTTTTTAATAGTTCCAAAGTTTAAAAAAAATTATTTGTTTATAATAGTAGGTCAAATTTTTATAAACAATTGGTCTAATGAATTTCTTGTAATGTTTATTGAAAAGCTGAGAGAAAATCCTAAATTTTTTTTTAGCCACTTATTTTTTTAAGAGAATTATTTTTTTCGTATACGCAAATATTTAGAGGTGGATTTCTCGAGCGTGAAAAGTTTTAAAATTGACATTTCCGAAATTTTAAATATCATGTCGAAATAAAAACATACGTGTACAATATTTTCGACCAAAAAACACAAAAAAAAAATTCGCGCGAAACAAATTTTTCATTGTAAATTTTGTATGGAATGGACCATATTGTGACGTCATGTCACTTATTATAACATATTGTTAAATTAAATCAATACTTGTATTCACCATGATATTATGCTACCTGTTAATAAAATCAATAAATGCCGTGACATCAAGTCACTATAAAATGTGCATCCAGTACCAACCCTACCTCTCAAGTAGCAAAGATAAGAAACTCGTAAAATCCGACCATCAGAACACTTGGAGCCACACGAACCAGCATAATTAGAGAAATGGAAAATAGTCGATTAACACCCTCAAGAGACTTCTAAACCAGGTCTAGAGTGTACTCCACCCGTAGGACTACCCACAGGAACACCTTTTGGACCACCTACATTTCATCAAATTAGAAGGGTGAAAACCCATTAAACCGTGTATAAAAACCGTCGAATTCGACACCAAAAGTCAGTCTAATATCCGACTCCATACTGTATCGTCGTGCTCTACAACCTCTTCGAAAAGTCAGTCTAAACTTCGATTCAAGCCCATCAACGTCGACTCCTCTAAACCAGCCGAAACCAGCTTGGACTTAGACTCCGGACCTACGTCCTTATCTAGTAGGCCCGTTAACCTTTACCAAACAGTCTAACATCCGACTCCTTACCATGCTGTTGGGCTCTACATCTGCCGAAAAGTCAACGAACAGACTCCTTACCGTGGGGTCTTGCTGCTCAAACCCTCCGAGAAGTACTCTCCGTGAACCAGTGGTCAGTCCGTCGATACCGAATATTGTGAACTCTAAGTCCAGTTAGGACTCTTCGCGAATCTTGTAAAACTACGCTGAGGTCTTGTGATTAGTAAACCGGGTTATTGAAGTACACGGATAGGGATCCGTGTGCGATTATTATACGATTATTGTGAAATTATTGAGCGCCTATTGTGCAGTTATTGTGTACCCATTGTGTGATTATTGTGCGCCTAACGTGCGTCGAATGTGAGACTATTGAAAAGTCTAAATTATGTCTTATTAGGCGAATCTAAAGTCCTGTTCCTGATCCTGTTCCTGAGTAAAGAAGAAATCCTTGATTCTGAGAAGTCAAAACCTGAGATTCCTAGTTAAAATCCTTTCACGCCCAAGAATATTCGCCCCCTGCTGACCAAGGTATCGACGCTGGATCAGCAGCAATCTACACTGACGCTCCAGTCCAAGGACCATCCGCTGAAATCCTCGACCAGAACCTGAGACCGATACTGAAAGCTCCAGCCTCAAGGCTAAACGGTAAGTCCCTTAATTATTCACCTTATCAAACCCCTCTTTACAATTCTAACTATTAACCTGTTTTTCATGCTGCTTTAAAAAGGATTCCTGACGAAGCTCTTCTTCATATATTGAATCAGCCATATTCCACCGGATAGAAAATAAGGAACAACAAATAGATATAAATAGGTAAGTGCGTCTCTTATCTCGGACGTCACAATATACAATATTAAATTTTTAGAAATAAACAAAAATCCTTTATTATTTTATTCAAGTTAAGAGTTTTAAATAATATTGGATTCAAAGATATATAAAATAATCAGCAAAAATTAGCTCGCCTTGCGCGGTTTTAATAATTTATAATATTATAATTAAAATGCAATTTTTTCAAAATTATTCCTATTATCACTTTAAATCTTTTAAGACTTTGTTATGCCGAAAAACAGGCTTATAACTTTTTATTAATTACACAGTGATATAATTATGATGAAATCACTTTATTGAAGTTCTTAAACTACTAAGTAGTTCATAAGAGCGTAATCGAAGAAGAACTGACTCAAGCGGGGCAGCGCTCATCCTTTCAAGCTATAGCCCACCTGCATGGTAGGCGTGTCTATCTTATCAGTGCATAACAATCCTCCCTTAAGACAGGATTTAGTCACTAAATTCTTATTCTCTTCTTTTTAATTTTTGTTGGTGGTTCCAACGATGGTCGCGAATTAGCATGGTAAGTCACTATATGTGTCGGTGCTTCTACCTTAGTTTTAATGCAAAAAAGACATAGTTTACTTGGAAGACAATTTTTCAGATATTTAGAAAGCCCTACTTTATATACTATGTATAAAGTTATGACAGATATTGCAGCATATCCCAAATACTGCAAATATTCTGATATGGATTCTTTCCAATTTTTTACTCGGCGGTGATTGGCAATAGTAGATAACAAATTTTCTGTATCTAAACTAATTCTAGCCTGTTTTAGATCGTTGTTATCTAATAATTTGGATAATTGTATTAGGTGACTTTCGAGCTTAATTAAATCTTCTTTTGAATACTGCTTGTCATAAGTAACATTGACCCATTCAATATAATTAAATTCGATATTGGAGTTTAAGAATAATGTATCATAATTATTATAAATTTTACAATTTTGGCCTATTATTACTGATGGTTTTTTAACAATTTCTTGTTTGATGGAGTTGTTACAAGACATATCTAGCTCTAGGTCGTTCAGTGGTACAATAATATATCCATTACTGATGGGTATAAATGTCTCACGGTGTAATAGGTAAGGCGACGAGTTACATTTTATTGTTGCGTATCGCTTAAATAAAGTCGCTTCGCATGTTTCGCTATCTAATGATTTAATATTAGGCTGATTTCTTTTGCAGATTTTATATTCAGAAATTTGTCTACAATTATCTATTGCGTTTTTGTCTGTAGGAACGTAGGAATCTCGAAATTTAATTACACGTTCACGGTCAGGAATGATGGAAAAGTAAATGTTGTTTATTCGGTGAGGAATAGGGATTATGTGTTGAAGTGTTCCTTCTTCCTTTTCTAACACGGGGATTTCGAGTACCTATGTGAATAGTCCCTTAACAATCGCATCTAATAATTTACTTATGTCGATTATATGTTGATAGTTATCTTCGTCAGTGTCAAAATGGTAACGAGTACATTGTCTGTTTTTGAAATCTTTCATTGTTTCCTTTAACATCGCTGGAGTGAAGATCTATGGATGTACAATACCGTGTTTTCCGTCGTTAATAGCATTAATTGCGGTATCAATGTCTTCGTTGGTTTCATCCATTAAAATAGCAACTAAGACTAATTTAATATTAACAATATTGTTCCTTGTTGCTGAATTCAGTCCAATAGTGAGATTAGTTGCTAAAATTTTTTCGAAATTTCTGGTAAGAAGGAGATCTTTATGGTTTATTGATGAAGAATCTAATATTAGTTTAAGGATTTTGGTGTGATTTGTCAAAACGGTTGCGATATTTTTATTATCTTTGTAAATTCTGTTGAATTCGTCATTTATCTGACTTAAGTCTCTTTCACTAAGAGTTCCGAATAGTGTTTTTGATATATCGCCTATGAAATTAGCTAATCCTCGTTTGTTTCTATTTTGTTTGCCTAATAATCTTTTCAAAATATTATTTTTGTTAACAAGTCGATTGTAACGGTGCCTTGTTAACGTGATCTCGTACTGTAATTCACATTTTTTATCACAAATACTTTCCGCGAATAGTATAGTATGATTTATTGCGTCAAGCCTTTTGTCGTTAGATGTGGAATTTATTCCCATGATGAGTCGCCATGTCTCATGATACAGGTGAACCTTAGCTTCTTATTCTATAAAGACGTTGCCTTTAAGTTCATCTATGGTGTAATCTGATTTAATTGTCGTTGCTAGTGCCAGAAGTATCATTAGTAGTTTCATCTGTAAAATAAGGCATACATTGATCTATGTGTATTCTAATTCTTTTGTCTTTCTTTCTTATTCTCAAGTTATTGTTATCTGTATAATCGATTACTTCATATGGGCCTTTCCAAGTTTGTTCCAATTTATTTTGTTTTGTATTACTTAGAATATTTACTAAATCTACAGATTTATACAAAGGATGTTTTCGGGTAATTTCCTCGTCATTTCTTTTCTTTGACTTCTCAATTTCGACTTGAATCCTTTCTCTTGCCTTTCTGTTGCCTTTTTGTTTTTCCAAATGTTGGTTGTAGCCTCTACTGTCTGAAATCTGTACATAGTTGCTCTTGGTTTGGGGAGTCTGAAGTTGTATCTGAGTGACTTCCGTTGCTTCTATATCAGATAATTCTTCTTCGCTCGTTTCAGCTTCATTATCGCTATCCACTCCATCGAGGGCTTGAGACGAAATATCTTCATTGTTTATCGGAAAAAGTCGTGATAAACAATGAGCTACTCTATTTTCTCTACCTTTGACATACTCGATTTCATACTCGTACTCTTTCATTCGTAACCTCCATCTCTATAGTCGAGAGCTGGGATCTTTAACATTGTCTGAGATATTCAAGTTCTGGCTCTAAATATTCGCATTTTCTTGGTTCCAGTCGCAGTCCTAATTCTTTAATTCTTTGTAACACAATTTCTAGGTTTTTATTATGTTCCTGAATGGTTTCTCCAAAAATTACTATATCGTCTATATATATAAAACAGTTTCAACCTATTAAACCATTGAATGCCCTATTCATCATTCGTTGGAATATTGCTGGTGCATTCTTAAGTCCAAATGGCATTCTGTTATATTCAAAATGACCCTGTGATGTTGAAAAGGCAGTATATTTTTTACATTCTTCCTTCATTGGGATTTGGTGGAACCCTGCTGAGAGATCGAATGCAGAAAAGAATTTCGATTTTCCTAATTTATCCAATATATCATCTATCAGAGGTAGTAGATATGCGTCTTGGTCAGTGACCTTGTTAATTTGTCGATAATCAATAACCATTCTCAATTTATTATCTTTTTTAGGTATAATCCAAAGTGGTGAATTAAAAGGAGATTGTGAGTGTCTGATAATTCCTTTTTGTAATAATTTATTGGTTTCTTGAAGAGAAAATTCGCGATGTTTTTCAGGCAACTTGTGAGATCGTAAGTTAATTGTTTTCCCAGAATTCAATATGATTTCGTGTTCCGTAAGACTCGTACAAGGGAGTGGATCTTTTTCTAATGAATAAACTTCTTAATACTTTAGGATAATCTTTTTTATAATATCCTTAATGTCTGATTCTATGTGTTCGATTTTGGAAAGTTTAATTAGTTCTTCTGTCCTTTGCTGGTATTCCTGTTGTTCGCAAGCGTAAGAAAGTGAATAATTAAACTCAATTAAATTAATCCTTAAACAAAAAAATATATTTAAATCAAATACAATTAGAATTTTGATTGAAAAGATGTATCTCATTCGTGTTCGCTTGTTCGATCAAGACTGAAGCGTTCCATTGGAATTCATACACACACACAAGCTGCCGGTCGAAATACAATAGAATAATATAAGGATGAATCACGTATTGGAGACTTAATATAACAAAATAAGAATATTGAGAAATTGAAAGATTGAAACAAATAAATTAAATTAAAGTTTGGACTATTCCGAAAACCTGTGTGTAATCGCCCCCTTTTTGGAAAGTATTCACGTCTCGTGAATTTATTGTGTTTATGATTTCAAATTGAATTGTTGTGGGTATTACCAATGGTTTTTTCGAATAGTTAAAGATTGGTAAAGTGATTTGTCCGTTTTTTATTTTGTATAAACCATCTATTATATTTTCGTTGTTCGATATCCATATATATTTATCTTGTCCTGCTATTTCAATTCTACAAATCTGTGTGGTGTTTTTACACATGAATTTTCCGTCATCGTGAAGAGGTAGTTTTTTATTTTCAATTATCAAATAATTTGGTGTTATAGCGTATCTTGAGTATTTTTTGAAGAATTGAATGCCGATAATACCATTTTCTGGCAGTGGGAAATCGTCTGATATTATATGGAATAACTGTTTTTTGTTAAAAAATATTAAATACATTGCTTCTCTGGATTGGTGTTTGTCACTACCCATAACACAATTCTTTAAGAATTTAAAAGGTTTGTCTTGAGATGTGAGAGTATTTTGTTTTAATAAATTTATGGCTGATATTCTGCTGATTACTCGTAATTTAGTTGTTCGTCTATCTCCCCTTTTGTCATTTCTGAACAGTCTGCTTGTTCTTCTGTTGACTTCTCCGTTTCTTGTATGTTCCTGATAGGTGGTCGCTTTTGATACTGTCCCAATGGGAAATTTTGAGGTTTCATATTCTGACACTGTGTGGAAATGTGACCGATTTAAAGCATTTAAAGCATTTCATATTAGAACGGTCAGCGAGAGATAAGTTGTGATTAACAGGCTTTTTTTCTGAGGTATCTGCTTGGGATCGGATCACCTTACGACGTGGCGTAAACTGAGACGTTGGTCGAAAAAGTTGGAACGTGCAAACGATCAGATTGTGACTTTCTAAGCCACATTTCTGTTTCCATTGCCATATTTCGCGCTTCTGCGAGAGTTGATGGTTTTAGATGTCTTATTTGTAGGCCGATTTCCTTGCGTAAATTTAGCAAATACACTGAGAGAATCTTGGGATAGCGGCGCGCCCAACAGGTATAGATGCAACACCAAATACACGACGACTGAGCTACCACGAATTGGAATAGCTTCCTTCCCAGTTTGGGCGAGCAGCTCGCCCAAATTGAGTGTGCAGCAGCACCAACGTGTTGGTAAAGCAGACATTGGGGCTCCTGGTCGCCCAAAACTGAGACTGCCGTAAACTCAAAACCATAGTGGCGCTGCGCTACACAGTGTAGTCAACTTGCTATCCCAAGATTCTCTCAGTGTAGCGATTATGCTGTAATTGAGCTCATTAGTTATTTGTCTGAATCTAAGTGTAAAATTTTGTACGGTTTCTGTTGCTCCTTGTTTACAACTTTCTAATTTTGATTTTAAAGCTAATGTTAATCCAAATTGCTTCAAATTTTGTCGAAGAACGTTATATAGATCGTCATAGGAATCTATAGGAATAAACCGTATGGCTTTTTCTGCTAAACCCTTGATTTTCTGTGCCATAATAAAGTCTAATAAGATATTTGGTTGAGAGCAGCGTAGTTTAGCTCTCTTGACAATTTTGATAAAATCTTCGACTCCTATATCATCTTGTCCGTTTAGTATAGTGATGGTGTCGAGGATATCTTTCGCTTTTAAAGTTTCTTGCTTGGTTGTTCTCTCGTTGTTCGTGCTTTCTCTTTCTCTTCCTTCCAATAATTGTTGATTTCTTCGTCTTCGGGCTTTGATTGCCCGCTGTTCCTCGTCTTCTTGTTCGACTGGAAGGACTTCATCTGATACAGCATCGGGGCTGTCCGTCAACACTTCACCAGAAAATCCTAATTTTTTTGCCAAACTGGAAATTTCTGCTATTCTATTATCATTTTCCTGTTTTAGGGTACTTTGACCGATGGAGATAGCCTCTACTTTGGCTAATAGTTGCACAAGCAATTCATTCGTTGATAATGATTCAGAAGACTGAGGAAGGGTTGGAGATTGAGAGCGAGACATATTTGCGGTGGTAAATGGGAAAAGTATTTCGTCCAAAGGATCGTCTGAAATGTCTGTTTCGTCGGTGGCGTATTCGCGCGGAATTCGGTAAGATTCAGCCAGTGTAGGCTATCTTTTTCTATATAATTTTTGAATGTGTGCTTATTTCTAAGAATGTCGGATTATAGATTCTAAACGCGTTACAGTTTTTTTTGTGTAATTTTGGACTTTTGTCCTTTAATACTTCAGAATGCAATATATCGTTCTACTACAATTTACTGATTCTGAAAGTAGTGTTATTTAGTTTATTGACGAGTGGCAGTACTCCGGAACACTAGGAGTATACCAACGATCTTAAAATCTATCTTTGACTCACTGTGATCGCTTGTTTCTTCGATATCCAGTTCAGTTTCAGTGGACCGCTGATGCTGGTTATCCAAAACTCGATCGGCTGATAGCGTAGTATGGCAGCTGCTACAGGTCTTCGTTTCTGGGCGAGGTTTCGCAGGGCGCTGGCTCGGCTTCTCGTCCTTTCTGATACGCAGATGCGTGTTCCACCTGATTGTGGGCCTCGTTCAATATCTTGTGTATACGGATTGTCCGTAGATAAATCCGGAGTTTTTCTTATTTGAATCCCTTAGGGTTCTGCTCATTTACTGGTCCGTGGATTCCAGTAATCCCAGATAGGTCTTTATGTGACAAGAATCCGTAGATTTTTTGACGAAAAATGCCTATTCTGGCAGGATATAATTATGACGAAATCACTTTATTGAAGTTCTTAAACTACTAAGTAGTTCATAAGAGTGTAATCGAAGAAGAACTGACTCAAGCGGCGCAGCGCTTATCCTTTCAAGCTATAGCCCACCTGCATGGTAGGCGTGTCTATCTTAACAGTGCATAACAACTTTTTGAAATATTTTTAAATTCCTTAAACTTCTACTTCAAAACTTAAGGACATTTTTTTCTTCGCAATGCCTTTTCTACATTTATTAAGATACTAGATGTCTTGGTCGCGCCAAGGCGCGCGCATTATTTACGTCTTTACACTTTATTTTCATTCACGTTATATATATATATATATATATATACCCTCAGAATTCGACTTTGTCTGATCGAACTCAAACTTGGGTAAAATATAGTTCTACTAGGTAGAACTTTAGAGGAAAAAGATTTTTTCGATTGGATAAACATTTACCGAGATAAGGGAGGGGGAATTTATCGAATTTTTTCGATTTTGTGCGGTTTCATGATATTTCGAAGGTATTAAGCTCCTTTCCTATAGAATATATTAGGTGTACAACTTTGCTTCCGCCGTTTTTCGATAGATGACTGCAGCGATAAGTGCCGGTTGAAATAGGCAGATCAAAAATTTCGAACAGTAAGCTTGGACATCTGTCAACATAACCACATTACCACATTAGTGAATTTGTGTTTGCATCAGAAGTGTATTCTCGATCGAAGATGTCAGTTTTCGAGCCAAATTCTCGTCATTTGCGGGAAGTGTTGATTTTCTGCTTTCATTTAAAGAAAACTGCGGCTGAGGCTCATCGAATGCTCTCAAGTGCTTACGGTGACGCTGCTCTTAGTGAAAGAACGTGTCGTGAGTGGTTTCAACGCTTTAAAAGCGGTGATTTTGATGTCGAGGACCGGCATGGCGGCTGAAGAGAAAGAATTTTCGAAGATTCCGAACTGGAGGCATTACTTGCTGAAGACTCGTGCCAAACGCAAGAAGAATTAGCAGAATTATTGGGAGTCACTCAACAAGCAATTTCGAAACGCCTCAAAGCCATGGGAATGATTCAGAAGCAAGGAAATTGGGTTCCTTATGAATTGAAGCCAAGAGACGTTGAACGCCGTTTCTTTGCTTGTGAACTGCTACTTCAAAGACAGAATCGGAAGGGTTTTTTACATC
>UCOK01018014.1:0-19307 GCA_900474325.1 Synergus umbraculus | reverse complement strand
GAAGAGTATTACGCTACTAGTATTACAGATCTAGTATAGCATCTAAGTATATGTCTATATCTATCTTTTTTGATACGGCTGCCTGCTGCGGTCTCAGACACCAGCCGTCTCCACATTTCTTATAACAGATATTCTAAGTTGGCACTGCCATCTCTGGCACTGCTGCTGCACGAAGAGCCTAGTATAGCTATAGTACTACAGCCCGTGCTACACGATGCTTCTTTCAGTGATAGCCATTTGGAAATCCATTTGGTTTTCCATTTGGTTTTCCAATTGGAAAACGAGTCGAGAATGCGGCAAAAAAGACAGTCGGGCGAACTAACTAATTTTGTTGAGTCTAACTTTTGTACTCAAAGAAATATTTCTTTACTTCGATGTTATCGAAAATTTGAATTAAAAACTATGCTTTGTAAATTGAACAATTGACTAATGCCTGGATCAAGTATTATGGTTTCTTTAATTCAAAGAAATATTTTTAAAATTTAAGGAGATATTATTTAATTCAAAAAAACATTTATTTCATATAGTGGAGTTGATACTCTTGTTTCATTAAAACAGTTCATTGATCAAATGAAGTAATATGTTCATTTAAGTAATAATTTTTTTACTTTAAAGAAATGTTTCTTTTGATGGATAAAGTGGAGTGATTCAAATCAAAGAAATATTCAGAAAACTGAAGGGAATATTATTTGAGTCAAAGATACACTTATTTCACATAGTGGATGTGGTACTATTGATTCAATTAAGTAATTTGTTTACTTAAGTATTAATTTATTTAATTGAAAAAAGTGTTTTTTTTTTAGTAAATATAATGAAGCGGTTTCAAGCAAAGAAACCTTTCTTACAATGAAGGAATATATTTTTCAAATAACTACTTACATGATTCGATCAAATACATTTATTTTTCATTCAATCTTTTTGTACTTAATGCAAGGTTCGACAATTTGCTGCCGGAAAATATTCCCTTGTATTCAAAACATATATGAAATGGATAATTCTAAATGCATATATTTTTTACTCCGTATATCTCAGAAAAGAACACGTTTTTTTGAAGTCATATATATTGTGCGTATATATTAAAAAATTACTAAGTCTGATCATCAAATTGAAAATATATACTGCAAGGTATTATTTCATAAAGAAATTTTAAATTCTTATAAAATGTTGCAGAAAACATTTTTAACATGAAATTGTTAGAATATTTCATTCGATATTCAAATAATTATTTATTATTTGTGGGCACACAAATTTCTAAAGCAACTAAATTATTTATTATATGAAAGAAGAGAAATATTTAAATCAACGGTTTATTTATTTGATATACATTCCCGTGCACTACACCAATAGAACGTATCTTTAAATTAAAGATAAATTTAGTTGAATCAATTAATATTTCTTCGCGTTTAATAAATATTTCTTTAATCTGAACATACGTGTTTTTTATATTAGTTGTTAAATCTTTAAACCAAAGCATCAATTTCCTAGAGGCAATGCAATCATTCTTTGAATCAGCCAATATTTAGTAAACTTTATTACTTATTATATCTAAAACAATACATTCCATCTTAAAACCAAAAATATATTTATTCATATAGAAAATTATTTCTTTATTTCAAAGAAATATTTTTTCTCTTTAACAGTATGCCTATTTCAGACATCGAGCCATATCTTCATTTCAAAAAAACTTTTATATACTCAAAATGATATTACTTTGCGTGTAATAATTATCTGTTTAATTTTACGGTACACTTATTCAAATTAAAGTAATGATTTTTTATATCAAACAATTATTTTTTTAAATTAATAAAATATTTCATAGCATGAAATAAATATTTCTTTGCCTTTATCATTACGTTTTTTAGATACAAAGAAAATATTTCTTTGAACTGAAGAAATATTTTTTCATCCACATTCTGCTATATCATTTCTTTGAATCAAAGAAATATTTTTTGATTCAAATACTTTTTTTTCTCAGTGTTCGTTCTAGAAAATGAAAATTTTTTGACAAAATATTCATTTTCTCATCAAAGCTAGAAAGGAATTTCATTTTTATATAATAGGACCCAGGACTACTCAAGACCCAATATATTTCGCAAGTTGTCTCAATATCTCCCATAAATAGTTAACCTAAAATAAATAGGGTCACAGAGCACAGTCGGCTTATCCAACGCCCTTAAATTCTCCCTTCCATAGGGCTGCACTTAGAATCATATTTACAAAATTTTATTTTCACGAGCTTCCAAGTCGAATTATCCCAAATGGGTTTAACGATTTTCAAGAAATAGTACAGAAATTAAAAGATTCCAAGATATTTCAAGTGATTTGTAGTGGTGACAAAATCCAATTTCCTAAAAAAGGTTTTTTTGAACATATTTCAAGGGCAATATATCTAATATGTTGATCTGAAAAACAGTTCGGATGTCTGTATGTGTGCGTGCATGTGTGTGTATTTATGTGTATATGTGTGACACGATTCAGAAATTTCTTGAAAACGCGTAGAGGTAAATTGATGAAATTTTGTATAGTTATTCCAGTATGTACCTGAGAGATTCCAGGTCAGAAATATCAAAGTTGTTAGCCATATGGCGATTTTCTTTAAACTGGGGGAAATAATAGTGTTAGGTAGGTGAGACATTGTACTAAAATATTTTTGAAAATATCTCAAAATTGTAGGAATGACGTCACTTTGAATTTTTTTGATGAATTTTTTTGAAAATACTACAGCTCATACATTTTATGATCGATTTTAACAAAATTTATAGGACTTGTGTAGAATTTAGTGCACTTTTTTCTGTAAAAATTTAGAAAAGATTTGATTTTGATTTTTCATTTCGAGCTCGTATTTTTTTTTGTACCTTTTCTCGTACAAATTATTCCTTATGATTTTATCTTTCATTAAAAAAAAAAAAAAACACTTTGTAGCCTCTTCTGGTTGCCGAGTTATGCACTTTTAAGCTGAAGCGTGCATGTCCACTATCCCGTGCAACGGCCGATGCAAGATGCTTAAGGGCGTTGGATAATCGGGACTTGTAACTTTTTTCGGGTGCCCCCCACTTTCATCTTGGCCCTGTCCTCTCAAACGCATGAGAAAAAATATGGCGAGTTTGAAACACACAACTTGAATGTTTTTTTATAGACACAACGCAGAGTGTAAATAAAAAAAACGCGTTGTAAAAAATTTTTGAAGGAAATAAATTTTATTATTACGACGCGAATTTCACGACCCGATGAGCGAAAAGAGAGGAAAACACTTACAAAATTTTCGTCAACTAAACCGAAATTTGCTAGTACAAACAATTACTGCTATCGCCTTGTGAGCGCGCTGCTGTCATCTTGCATCGTCTAGTTGACGAAAATTTTGTAAGTGTTTTCCTCTCTTTTTACTCATCGGGTCGTGAAATTCGCGTCGTAATAATAAAGTTTATTTCTGTCAAAAATTTTTTACAACGCGTTTTTTTTATTACAGTTTGTGTTGTGTCTATAAAAAAACATTCAAGTTGTGTGTATTATACTCGCCATATCTTTTCTCATGCGTTTGAGAGGACAGGGCCGTGATGAAAATGGGGGGCACCCGAAAAAAGTTACAAGTCCCGATTATCCAACGCCCTTAAAGCGAATGTAGTCATAAATGTTAATGTATTGTCGTATTTTTTGCTTAGTTTCTTCAGTTTATCTCGATAGAGCCTACCTGGTCACTAAATATTTTTTTATTATGAAATCGTATGAAATTTATATTTATACTTTGACTCTGCCAGTCATTCGCTGTTATAATCCTTTAACAAAAAGGGTCACTAAGAACAAATTAGGAAATGTATTTTCCTACACTTTCTGCACATAATTTGTTCTTAGTACAAATCAATTTTGTAACTTATATTTATACCATGACTCTGCTAGTCATTCGCTGTTATAATCCTTTTAAAAAAAATGGTCATTGGATAAAATGTGGTAAAGCAAAACTTCGCCGAGTTACAAAATATATTTGCACTAAGAACAAATTAGCAAATATATTTCCCTACACTTTCTGCACATAATTGGTTCTTAGTACAAATAAATTTTGTAACTCAGCGAAGTTTTGCTCTACCACATTTTATCCAATGACCCTTTCTGTTAAAAGAATTATAACAGCGAATGACTTTTGTATTTTTTACATGAAATTTTGAATTTTTCTTTTCTAAATTTTTACAGAAAAAAGTGCACTAAGTTCTACAAAAGTCCTATAAATTTTGTTAAAATCGATTAGAAAATGTATGAGCTGTAGTATTTTCAAAAAAATTCATCAAAAAAATTCAAAGTGACGTAATTTTTACAATTTTGAAATATTTTTAAAAATATTTTAGTACAATGTTTCACCTACCTGACACTATTATTTCCCCCGGTTTAAAGAAAATCGCCATATGGCCAACAACTTTGATATTTCTGACTGGGAATCTCTCACCTAGTTGAATTTATTATAAGAGTTTAACAAAATATTTAATTTTACACGTTTTATGTACTTTTATAATTTTCGTAGCATTGATTTTTCTACTATAACTTTTTAAAAAATCAAAATTCAAAGAAGATATAAAAAGAAAAAAGATTCCTTATGTCGAGACGAATCGATTACCCTATATAAGTTTAATGCATTTCATTAAAAAATAAAAATTTATGGTTATTTATAATTTCGAAAGTTAATTTTTCGCTATATGTTTTCAAATATTCAAAATTTTTAGTTGACGGAAAGAAAATGAAGATTCTTTGTGTTTACACGAATCGATTCACTTATAAGATTAATGCATATCATAAATTCAAAAAATAAGAAACTTATTACGTTAATTTTATTTTTAAAACATTAATTTTTCTGTTGTAGGTTCTCAAATAATTCAATCTCAATTAAAAGCTAATAGAAGAAAGTAAAACGTTTCTTTTTTTAAAAGAATATTTATTTCAAATCGCAACATATTAAAACAGATGGTTTATAAAAAAAAATATATTAAAAAATATAAAGGCTCTTTTTATTATAAAAAGATATTAACTTCTTAATATTAACTTCTTAAAGTGCTCATTGAATGAGCACAAAAGTTGATACCACTTCATAGCTAGTTTGAGAATTTCTGGGGATTGCAAATTTTAAGGGGAGAGTTCGGTATTTAAACTTTTTTTAATTTTTTATTTGAAAGTACATTACAAAATTCTTCCTTCTTTTCCCCACTTTCTACCATACCCCCCTCTTATACCACCCCTTTCTCCCTCTTCTTATAATTGAAAAATTAACTTGTAAAAATTATAAATAAACATAACTTTCTTATTTTTTAATGAAATGCATTAATCATATAGGTCAATCGATTCGTCTCGATGAAAGTAATCTTCATTTCCCTTACACCAGCTTTAAATTTTCCATATTTGAGAAGTTATAGTGGAAAAATGAATTTTACGAAAATTATAAAAGTACATAAAACTTGTAAAATTAAATCTTTTGTTAAACCCTTCTAATAGAATCAAGGTTTTATAGGCTGAAATAACTGCCAAATTTCATAAATTTCAATATATACTAGCTAGATGTATTCCACTTCAACTTTATCCAAAAAAAATATGTTTTTAAAAAGTGGATTCTGTCACCACTACAAAGCTTCCTCTATGAGTAAGCAAAATTATTATTATAGGACAAAGTTATTGCAAAATTGAGGCCAATTTTTTTTGTAAATTTTCATATTATGTTCGCTATTTTTGCAATCAAAAGTTTTTATTTTGCGAACTGTGGTTCATACGCATTTTACATTCATAATATAACAACATTTTTTTAAATTTCATGTGTCAGATAATTTCCAAGGAATGTAGGCTTCCGGTCGATTTGGTCGGACCGTTCGCCTGCAGCTATTATATCTATATACATATTACGTTTACATGTATTAAAATTAATTTTTCAGTAGTGTTTTTTATTGCTAAAATATACCTCTACATATAAAAAAAAGTTTCGTGAACAAAAATAAATTTTTATCTTTGAAAAACACGCATTGAAAAAAAATCACGGCTAGACCAGACTCCTCCATTAAAGCACTTTATACGATTTTAAACAATTTGGAGAGTTTTTGAAGACACTTTAAAGGGTTTAATGAAATTTTAGATGATTTTAAAGAACCACTGTTTTTAGGTTGTCGAATGTTTGAGATTTCAAATATTTCTAGAAATTTAAAATAATTTGAAAGGATTTTAAGACATGCCAAAATATTACTATGAGCTTTTGAATTTGTCATCGACTTTAAGGTAATTCAAATTTTTTTGTTTGAAATTTAAGGACGTTGGACCCAAGTGTTAAGTTCAAAATTCAATTTTCCATTTTACTCAACGAAAATTATAAACAAATATTTTTTCGCTCTGTAGCAGTAATCTTTTTTCGAATTTAAGACTGCGTACAGTAAAAAAAATATTTAGTTTCGATACTTTTTGCATAAAACGAATAATTCAAAATTGAATATATTCATTTTACGTTAAAAATATTTGAACTAGATATTTTCTCGCTCTGAACGTTTAATTCTAGTTAAAAATTTGTAGGGTGATACGTGTGAATGAATGGGTGAACACTGTTTAATTAAACAAAAAGAGTATTTATTACTAATAAGAAATTAACAAGAAATATACAAGACAGGTCGTGTCAAGAGACGAGACGATCTTGTTGGTGCTCAAGTACGAGCGCAACTGAACTGGAAAACGCTCTTCCAAAATCAGTTGCAGGTCAGGGAACCTTTATTTTATTACCGACTTCGGTATCTAATTTAAGAATATCCCAAGCATCTGGAGAGTTACAAAAGATATACAAAATAGTTTGCATGCGATACCTGGGCTCTTTGTTGACCCTGTGTTCAGGAGTCCTAACCCGCGCAATTGCTTTATAGAGCACTCCCGACTTTCGAGTTATAAAACTGATCGCTTGCCCGAGTCTATTTTCGTTCTCGAAGTTTTTGTCTGAACTATGCTTCATGTACAATATTATAAAGTAGAAATATTATAAGTTAGCTACGCTACAAATTGATTAACTACTTTTGACCCATTTTTCCGGGCAATTTCCCTCTGCGGAGTTTTCTTGTAACAGGGTGTTCTATGGGAAAATTATGATAGTGATGCCACAGAATAAAATAAAGTAAATAAAATTATGCGTCAATTAAAAAAAAGAGGATCTTCTGGTGCTATTAGTTCGTGATTTATAATCTCTCAAAAACTCCCTTTTTTTTGCATTTTTTCACTAAAGTAGTGATTTTTCGACGAAATTCATAAAAAAGTTGTTTTTTGAAATGACTGTAACTCGAAACCTATTAGAGATATAAGGAAGGTTCGCTTTTTTTTAGTTCTTCTCAGAATTTTGCACATTATATTTTTTAATTTGAACTTCTTTTTGTACAGCGCAATGGAAATAGCGCATGCTCGTGGTTACCTAGGCAACAAACGAACACGTGAACAGCTGTTGTCTACACAATGGTAATCGCAAGCATGCGCAGATCGAACATTTTAAAAACGCTCGGGATCCGTGCTATTTTCGCGCGGACTACTCCGTGCGTTTTCGGAACAGAGGTATTGGTGCGTTCAGTGTATCGGTGTGCATGATTTTATCGCATCGTTCTTCGGCGTTATTCGGAACTAGGGATTCCTATACCGGAATTGCACGAATTGAGGCGATCTTTGTATGGCACACGCGCTGCTGTTTTCTATGCTATATATTTTGTGGTTATGTTTGACATAGTTATGTTTGATATTATTTTGGTTATCTTTGACAGTCGTCTGCTAGTCTATATCGACAATGCGCATAACTAAAAATGTAGAAAACGTTGATTATATTCTGTAAACCAGTCACAATTCTTGGAGGACTTGTTGTCCTACATCTGCCAACCAAATGCATAGGGGATAACAGTCCTCTTACTATTCCTTCGTGGCTTATAGGGACCTTTGGCTTCTGAGTACCGCTCCAAAAATTCTCATCCAACTAAATTCTTAATATAAAGAAATATGCCAAGGGCACCAGGTATTTTACAATACCGGTCAAAATGTCGAATTCGTAATAAATTGCTACAATACCCTCAAATAAAAAACATGGATTCCAGCTTGCTCACTGGATGAGAGAAATTTCGTGGGGGCACAAAACAATTCAGGCTAATAATAAGTTTAAAGGAAAAGAAAACATGGTTTATTGTAAAAATGATGAAATAATAATATATATAATCGGAAATTATAATCAATAATGTGAAGCGGCAAGAATACAAATTAAGGGGTTAGTACCAAAGTTTTCACCTTTTTTTTTTTAAGAATTTTTTTATCAAATTAAAATTTATATTACATATCCTAACTTTTCACATATGATTATAGATATAAAACACTATTACAACATTTTTTTTTTTTTAAATAATAAATCTGGCTGGTATGGCTGCCGGAAGATACCCATTTTAAAAACTGGCGTGTATGATTCAGAAAAAACTATTGGACCGATCTGGCTGAAATTTGGATATGTTATTCTACGCATATGTTGATATCGCGTGAACCAAAAAAAAAATGAAATCCAAAAAAAAAAATACAAATCTGGATTTTGTCACCACTACAAAGCTTCCTCTATGAGGAAGCAAAAAGGGTTAAATATTAATCAATAATTACGATTTTGATTCATGTCATAATGACATATGTGTAGAATAACATATCCAAATTTCAGCCCGATCGGTCCAATAATTTTTTCTGAATCATGCACGCCAGGTCGAAAAACGTTGTTTTGAGAAAAATGCGTTTAGTTTTTGATCTAAAATACAGGGTGATCTATTTGAATCTACAATTATCTTCTAAAATACTTTATTTACGAAAAAATGGTTTAGACAAAAGTTTACCAGAATCGAGAGGGCCATTTAACTGTACCGTCAATTTTGACCTTGAGTTCAACTTTCAAGGTCATTTGCTTTAAACGCGCGTCAAATGCACGTTGGAGATGCTTACGTTGTTTTGCGTTTCTCGATCTGTTCTCGATATTTATGACCAAAATAACGATTAATCCAACAATTCTACATATATTTATTATAAGAATTTACACTTTTTAGAAAATCAATTTTTCAAAAATGTTCTTTGGTACTAACCCCTTAATAAGCTGAATTAGATGAAAAAGAGAAATATTAGTTTAAAATCTCAAACACTTGGTTACCTAATTACACACCTATATAATGACGTCACGTCATATCTATACGAATAACTTGTATTACCTAATTACAATTTCATGTTAGAATTTCTAGACCAATTCGAATTACTAAAATCTATATTTATCGAAAATAGGATTAATCTAGGAAAAGACTTAAACAATTTACTTAATTCTCAAATACTGAGAAAAGAGAGAGAAAGAAGAAGACGGCACTATACATCGTATGGGCATCGGCTCGTCATTACGTAATCTTAAACTTTATAATTTTGAATTACAAAAACTATATCTAATTTTACAAAACTGGAATTAATCCAAACAAAGTTTAAAATTGCAAGCTCAAACAGATATTCTCTAAATAAGATACTCGAAAGTACAAAGGAAATGCCTCTACGTCATACATGGGCGTTGGGCAGGCATTACGTAATCTAATTTTCAACAAACTTTTACATAACTCGAACAAACTCAAAAACTGGAGAAATCTAGAATCATAAACACCTACCTTGCTTCCGTAGATCCAAAGAAATGAAATTTATCCTTCTTGGCGGAAACTGAGACACTTTGCTTGCTTACAAATTCTATGCGAAAACTCCAAAAAGAAAAACTTACGTTACTTAGAGACCAGCCAGTGAATAACTGAAGACTCGTCAAGGCACGATGCTGTGTCGCCAAAGTGTGCGCGCTTATCATTACCAACTGCAGAATTTTTATTGCATTGGTCTTCCGCTGTACAAATACGGCAAATACAAATTCTGCAGTTGGTAATAGATGCGCGCGCACTTTGTTGACACAGCATCGTGTCTATATCCATGTCAATTTCTGTCATGTCAGTTTTTCAATTCCATTGTGAGCGCACCTTCAGGCTTCTCGTCTGGGTGCGCAGTCGTCGCTTTACGTTGTTGCGTAAGTCCGAGAGCTGCAGATAGGGATAGTGCAGATGTTAAACCTGATGGCTACGTCCACATGTTTTGACAGTTCGTAAACACTGCAAGCTTTGCATACTTAGGGTGCCCTCCTATGATAGCAGAAAACGCAAAGCAGAAAGCAGAAAATCATTAGAGTGAAAGAGAGAGAAAATCTAGGCCTCTCTCTTTCACTCGTATGATTTTCAGCTTTCCGCTTTGTGTTTTCTGCTACCATAGGACGACATCCATAAAACTGCTTGGATTTGCAGTCGTGGATGATGAAAATGTAATGTAAAGACGATTGACACATCTTCGACAGTAATGCAAAACAGATGTAAAGTATGTGAAATAAATAATTAACGGTGTTGGAGCATTTTCAAACCACTAAAAATTAATGTAGACTTTACTCAAATCCGCCATTGTGTCCACATCTTAGCAATACGCGGTGTTTGAGGTCGCAAAAATGATGTGTTTGAAGTGTCGTTTTTTTTATCGACAATATTTTGGTTGTACGACAGGGGCTATCTGCTTATTTTCTGCAAAAAGAAATTTGTTTGACTAAAAAGTGAATTTTTACAAGTGAGGAGACACGGGTTGAGGGGAGCGGGTAAACAGTCCCTGTCCGAGCAAAAAAGGCACAAAACTTCACTCCAACGGTGCGTCACTCACTCAGAAAAATTTTCCGAATCTCGCTATGCACTTCAAAGCCCGAGCACTTACGAAAATCGTGTAAAAAAAGAAGTTTTATAAATCGCGTACTACACATGTGCTAGTTACTTGAATAGTTACTGGACCTGTCAGCTGTTTCGCAGGGTCGCCAATTTACCATTATATATACATTAGACTAATGGTAAATTGGCGACCCTGCGAAACAGCTGACAGGTCCAGTAACTATTCAAGTAACTAGCACATGTGTAGTACGCGATTTCGTAAGTGCTCGGGCTTTAAAGTGCATAGCGAGATTCGGAAAATTTTTCTGAGTGAGTGACGCACCCTTGGAGTGAAATTTTGTGCCTTTTTTGCTCGGACAGGGACTTGGCAAAATGTAAGTACTATTTACCCGCACCCCTCAACCCGCGTCTCGTCACTTGTAAAAATTCACTTTTTAGCCAAACAAATTTCTTTTTGGAGAAAATAAGCAGATAGCCCCTGTCGTACAACCAAAATATTGTCGATAAAAAAAACGACACTTCAAACACATCATTTTTGCGACCTCAAACACCGCGTATTGCTAAGATGTGGACACAATGGCGGATTTTAAGGCATTCCACAGATTTTGCTATTTTTCTGTGTTTGTTTACATGTTTTCGTGAAATGCTGAAACAGGCTTAACGGTGTTGGAGCATTTTAAAAACACTAAAAATTAATGTAGACTCACTCAAATTCGCCATTTTGTTCACATCTTAGAAATACGCTTGTTTTTGAGGCCACAAAAATAATGTGTTCGAAGTGTCTTTTTTTTTAGCGAGTTTTTTTTATTGTACGACAGAGGGTATCTGTTTATTTTTTGGAAAAACAAATTTGTTTGGCTAAAATGGGAATTTTTACAAGTTTTGAGACGCGGGTTAGGGGGGTGCGAGTGAGCAGTACTTATATTTTGCCAAGTCCCTGTCCAAGGAAAAACGGCACAAAACTTCACTTCAAGGGTGCTTCACTCACTCAGAAAAATTTTGCGAATCTCGCTATGCACTGAAAAACCCGAGCACTTACGAAAATCGTGTAAAAAAGTAAGTTTGATAAATCGCGTACAAAGTTGCTAGACCTGTCAGCTGTTTTGTAGCGATCCGCCAAGTGACGATTACTACAAAGTGCACTCGAAGTATGGTCGGTAAGGCCGGTCCCATCGACATATAGAAATGGACTGCGGGTCGCTGTAGGAAAACGTGTAATAATGTGTCAGCGAGAAAAGTTGCATCGGTGGGTAATTTTGTATCTTTCTAACCGAAGCTAATTGGTTGAGAGCAGTTCGGTGGGTGGAGCTTAGGTGCAGCTCAACCAATTAGCTTCGGCTAGATAAGGAGACAAAATTACCAACCGTTGCAACGTTTCTCTCTGACGCATTATTACACGCTTTCCTACAGCGTCCCGCAGTCCATTTCTATATGTCGATGGACCGGCCTTACCGACCATACTTCGAGTGCACTTTGTAGTAATCGTCACTTGGCGGATTGCTACGAAACAGCTGACAGGTCTAGCAACTTTGTACGCTATTTATCAAACTTACTTTTTTACACGATTTTCATAAGTGCTCGGGTTTTGCAGTGCATAGCGAGATTCGCAAAATTTTTCTGAGTGAGTGAAGCACCCTTGAAGTGAAGTTTTGTGCCTTTTTTCCTTGGATACACGGAAAAAACTGTATGGATGTAACAACCAGAGAAATAGTAAAATATGGTACAACTACTATTTATGGTTTCCACTATCACGATTGTGGTTGCCACAACCAAAAATATTATGTGACAAGAACCCCAGTATGTGACATCTATTCTGAAATAGTTGTGACAACTATATAATAATAGTTACCACAGATGTCTGTGGTTGTGGCAACCATAATCGTGGTAGTGGAAACCATAAATAGTAGTTGTACCATATTTTACTATTTCTCTGGTTGTTACAACCATACAGTTTTTTCCGTGTAGGGACTTGGCAAAATGTAAGTACCCTAGCGAAAGGTTCGGATAGTATTCGGATTCATACGGATTAAAAATGATTAAAAGGTAAGCTTCGGATTCATTCGGATTGAATTTGGAGATGAGACACAAATTAAAAAGGATTAAAAAGGATTGAAAACATCCTTCGGATTAGATCGGAATGAAACTGTTTGGTTCGGACACAAATTCCGGAATGAGTCGGAAATTTTCGGATTGGTTCGGAATGAATTTAAATCCGAACCTTCCGCCACGGTACTGCTCACCCGCACCCCCCTAACCGCGTCTCACCACTTGTAAAAGTTCCCGTTTTAGCCAAAAAAATTTGTTTTTCCAAGAAATAAACAGATAGCCCCTGTCGTACAGTACTCTGCATTAATGACTTCCCTTGAAAACAATTCAACCCAACCCTGGTTTCCATAAGATTCTAATGAAAACCAGGGTTGGGTTGACTTGTTTTCAAGGAAAGGCATTAATGCAGGGCACTGTACAATAAAAAAAACTCGATAAAAAAACGACACTTCGAACTCATTATTTTTGCGGCCTCAATGACCGCGTATTGCTAAGATGTGGACAAAAAGGCGGATTTTAAGGCATTCCACAGATTTTGCTATTTTTCTGTGTTTGTTTATATTTTTTCGTCCAATGCTGCAACAGGCTTAAGGTTGGGTTCTCCGGAAACCAGGTAAGCTGTAAGTACAAAATAATATAAATCTTGTTTAAACCTAATAATTTGCTTTCCTAACACTCTCGTACATCCATACTAACACTTTCATACACTTAAATGTAGAGGAGTTCCTACTGGCTGTTCTATTCAACTTCCCTATTTTAGGTTAAGGGCGTTGGACCCAAATTTTAAGCTCAAAATTCAATTCTCCATTTTACTCAACGAAAATTATAGATAAACATTTTTTCGCTTTGTAGCGCTAATCTTTTTTAAATACAAGACTGCGTACAGAGCGAAAAAATATTTAGTTTCTATACTTTTTGTATAAAACGAAAAATTCAAAATATAACTTCAAAATTAAATATTTTTATTTTACTCAAAAAAAATTTGAATTTGATATTTTCTCGCTCTGTATGTATAATTATAGTTAAAAATTGATTAATTCTACAAAGGGAAAAAATTATAAATTTAATATTTCTTGAGTAAATTGAAGAAATCGAATTTTTAGATTATAACTTGGCTCCAACACCTTTAAATCGATCTGGGAAGAGGATCAGTAAAGTGGTAAAAATCCACCACGTTACAAGGTAGCAAAGTGCTCAACAAATGAATAAATAAAACTTTGAAAAAATGTTAAAATTTGTTTCTAGTCTTTTTAAAGGTTGTCGCGATATTTATCGCATTTTGTAATTCAAAAGGATCCAAAGTAAATATTTTAATACATTACAAGTAATTTGTAAGTTTAAATTGTAGAGTAATATTAATTATAAAAAAATTAATAAATTGTTCTTTAACAAAAATTTTGTCGTAAATATTATAATGTTAAAAATTAAATTATCTATTTACTTATTACATTCTCATCAGAGAGAATGTATTAGATTTGTGTAAAATTTGATCCCCCCAGTTTTCATCAAATGTCCACGTTTTGGGGACCCCTAAACCCGAAAAACATGTTTTTACGAATGTGTCTGTCTATCTGTAGATTTTAGTTTTTTAGCACGATAACTTTCGAAAGAATTGGCCGATTAGATTGTCCTTTGGTATACTCTTTTAGTGTCCTAAAATAAAGGTCAAGTTCGTTGGTCAGCCATTTTAGATAAAAATTCAAAAAGTTGGAGCATTTTGAAAATTTTTGAAACCACTTTTTTTTAATTTAAAAATTCTAATGACAGATTTTCGTAGTACTGAAAAAGACGAACAATTTTTCTTAATGACTTTTTTGGATGAAAAAAAATTGAAAGACTTATAATATATTGAAAATCCAAAAAAATGAAATAAAACTTGAATTAGAAGCCAAACAACGCACGATATGAAAGAAAGTCTATAGATGAAAAATGTTTCTTTTTTGAACACCCTATAGGATAAGCATAACAACTTTTTGAATTTCCTTAAAAAATCGAAAATTCAAATTTTGAGAGCTAAATAACGCGAGATACAGAGAAAATGATAAGAAACATAATTATTGATCTTAAAAAGATCTACAAGTTCTCCTTGAGCCATTTTTCAACAAAATGAGTAGTTTTCGTTTTAATCATGAAAAATATTGTTAAACAGAGCCGAGCGCGAAGCGCGAGGTTTAAATAAAATATCGAGCGCGAGTGCCCTGATGAGAATGTGCTCCTTACGGTCGATAGAATCTTAAGTAAATTAGTTTTCGTTTGCATTCCATTCCATTTTGTAATAATTTAAATAAAAATAGGTGCAAGCGCGCAAGCGTTCCGAAGCGATGTGTGTATGAGAATGTAAATATAATTTTTTTTAATATATTTTTTTTTATTTTAATTATTTATATATTCAATAAATGAATATTAGTGCAAAGCGAAGAAATACCAATTGAGCAAAAAGACATTATCCTGAGGACATCCTAAAGACATACTTAGGACGACCATGTCAGTCCACTTAATGTCGTATTAAAGACGTCTCATGTCCAAAAGATTCCCTTTCCTACGAATTTATTTAATTTGAAATGTACGCTAATACATATAAACTATAGCACTAATATGTATATACTTTTATATTAGAAATATCAATAATAAAAAATAAAGAATGTGAAAAGTTGAATTATTTATCGAAACTAGCTCAATCGCGTGTTTCGCGCGCGCATTTACTTTGTTTTTAAATTCTATAATTTATGATATTTTATTTCTTCTTTCATAACAAATGTAAATATAAATTTTAAAAACTTAATCAATTTTCCTCAAATATTATATATACTATGTAAATTGCGTATTATACGTAGAAAATCCTCCAGTTACGCGTAACCGTGTAACCCTGTGTTTGGATGCGATATAACCTGTTAATCTATTTAAACAATAAATAAATAATTAATAATGGGTATATTATAAAATATATCATTTAAAAAAAAAGGACAAACACGCCCGCGAAGGCACGTGAAATAGCTATTTGTTTGACAAGTGGGGATTGGCTGGTTCGCAACATGTCAAACACATTACTTTTCATAGCGAGTCTGGGGAATTCGATTTTCGCCGCCGACGCCACCGCCGTCGACACTGGCGGTGCCATCGGCGGCACCATCGCCGTCACCATAGCCACTGGTGGCGCCACCGGCGGCCCAACCATTATCGCAGTCGCCACTGGTGGCGCCACCGGCGGCGTCATATTCGTCACCACTGGTTTCGTCATTGCCGTCGTCAATGGTGCCGCCATATTCGTTTTCATTGGTGGCGCCACCGACGGCGCCATAATTGTCGCCATCGCCACTGTTGGCGCCGCTGGTGGTGCAACTGTTGGCGCCGCCGGTGGCATAACTGTTGGCGCCGTCGCCACCATCGTCGATGTCGACACCGCCGCCGCCGCCGTCGTGGACATCGTCGACAAAAATGGAACCTCGGATTACTCCGCACTAGTGCGGAAAGTGAATCAATTTCCACACGAGCTAGGGAATCGGTTACTTTCCGGAGTCTTCGGAGGGGCGGAAAATCGAACTTTCCGCAGATGTGCTATGAAAATAAATATCTTATGTTACCCACTATTTTATATTTTATGTTTTTTATTATAAAGTTTTTGTTTTCTTTTATTTTTGCTAACCTCTTTTCTTCTTCGTTATTTTTATCTATAAAATAATAGCGCTATAGAAAAGAAAATGACAAAACATAAAGTGACGTAAAGTAACTTTGCATAAAAAATTATAGTGACATGTCGCTTGCCAGCCCTAGTGACACGTCACTTATCTAAATTGAACATAATGAGAGCCGGAAATTTGAATTTTAGTAATTTTAATTGTGGAAGACGATACCACCCTTTATCCTGAAAAACTATAGGTTGCGCTGCGGGTATTGTTGAACCAATTTGTTAGTCTGTACTTCTTGATATACTAAATAAAAATGTCTAATTTGTTTTTTGTTAAACGAAACGAAATCAAACACCGAATTGACTAGAGTGCTTGCTTTTTGTGTGATGTTGTGCAATACACATGCACTGCACACACACATATAAGATGCGATGTAGCTGAGCTTGTACAATATCGATTTCCAATCGAACGAATCTAAACACGAGTGCATTGCATGGCGCACAAATTATACAAAATTGTTTGTAAAGATGTTCCTTTGCACCGGAAGATATCCTACCATAATTTATCGCTAAATTAAATCGGAAATCGCTAGCAACGGAACTAGGATAATAGAAACAATTATCAAGAACCACACATATCAAAGTCAGTTTGAAGAAAAATTAAATTTTAATTTTAATTATTATGTGCTTGATGCACATAAAAAATTATACAAATTGTCACTAATTGTTCCTTTGTGTTGGAACGGAATTCCACGTATGAATAATTTGACGACGCCGACTAGAGACAAAGCGAAACGCGTCTCCTACACAAATTGTCACTTTTTGGCTTGTTTTACGGCCACTTGCACTTTGTTTTAGAGTTTCACAATATAAGATTTGGCTATCGAAAGACCATAATCTTAATTGATGCTGGATTTTACATTTTTTGTCTTGCTTTGGGACACACAATTGGTAATACGATTGTACAGCATAAATAATTTATTCGCCATCTTGAATAAGTAAAGTTTTAGCAAAAAGTTAGACTAAAGATGTACAATAAGTATGGATAAGTAATAAATTGAAATTATCATAAAGAGATGATAAAACATAATTATATATTCAAAACTTTAATTTGTGATACAATCAGAAACAACTATCGACGCCTACACGAAGAAATCATCATCAGTAGGATGATGAAAAAGGGAAAAGGCGTCAAGACTTTTGACCTTTTTCAGGTTCATATTTTTATAATAGGATCATCATTTAATAGAAATAAATATTCTATGTTTGTGTTTTTCTTTAGTCATTTTCAATTTCCTCATTTTTTACTCAACAGATACTTTTAAAAAATATGTTTTCGCTCTGTATGCATCTACAGAGTGGAAAAATATATATCTGATAAATGAAATATTTGTTGAGTAAAATGAAGAATTCGAATTTTGACATTAGAAGTTGGATTTAATATCATGAAAATATGTTAGACACCCTGTAATTGAAATTAATTTATTTTAATTTAATACAATTATTCTATTTATTTCAGTATGTGTCTATCCATGCAGCGTACCTTTACGATTCTGTTAAATTGTATGCAAGGGCACTGGATCAGCTTATAAGAAACAATCCGAATAGTACTTTGGAGGAAATCGCTAGCAACGGAACTAGGATAATAGAAACAATTATCAAGAACCATACATATCAAAGTTAGTTTGAAGAAAAATTAAATTTTAATTTTAATTATTAGAATTAATTCTACTTAACAAGGGAAATTCCTATAAATTAAAATTACAGGCTTCGAATTTCAAGATCTTTTTTACTTTTTTGATACGTTTGCAAGTTTTAGGCAACTTTTGCATAGGCTCAAATTTGTATGGAAAAAATATTAAAAATTACAATACCTCTTTTAAAGTTATTTGCAAGAATTTTTTCAAAATCAATATATGCCATCTTTTAATAAGTAGATATTATACAGTATTTAAATATTAAACTGTTACTTCTTTAACTTCCCGTATAAGTTTGGGTCTATGAAAGAAGCTAGGATAAAAATTCCACAAATATCTGAATAGTTTAGAGGAGGTCGGCGGAAAACGTCAGCGTAAAGTAGAAACTCATGAGAGTGACAAAGATAGGCAGATCTGTTTGTCTCTTTCACTCTCATGATTTTCTGTTTTACGCTGACTTTTTCTGCCGATATGAGATTACACCTTCAGAAATGGTACTAAGAACGCGAGTCTGAACATCTGTTTACCTATAAATAGGCTATGCAGTTATTAAAGGGCGATGGACTTACAAGGCACTATGTGTCAACGTCGCAATTTTCCCATGCATTTGCACATCAATTCCATTCGACCGTATTTGAGGAGCAAAAAGGATCAAAATGAAATTTCTTTGGGCCTCAAAAAACTCTAATGTGGCAGGAGTATGTGTATTGGCTTAGTTTTTTAAAAAAAGGGCGAGAACATTTTTAATATTAGTTTTTAATATAAGTGACAGAAGACCTACCTGTCTTAGAAAATCCTTTTTTTTTACAACTATCCGCACTCGATTTGCACTCGCGATTTTTTTTCATGTTTTTATTGCCACGAGAGGATCTTTATTTGTCACTTTATATCACTCAACAACGCGAAAAACAGTCAAAATTGCGAAAAAATACAATTATGAATCCGACACGAAAAGAGGACGCGCGAGGAACTTATTTTGCGTGGACTGTATGTACCATGGTCGTTTGCTACTTGGCGGCAGGCGAACTTGGCGAACCTTCTACGGGCGAACTACGTTACTATGCGTCATGGCATCCACTCAATTATCGGTAAAACAGGCATGACGGGAATTTCAAGCATGAATAAAAATCTAAGTATTTTATTTTTATTTATCTCCCTTATACTTTTGAGAATATTTCATATAAATTTCAGAGTAGACCCGATTATAAACAAATAGCTGTCTAATAA
>UCOK01018013.1:0-17098 GCA_900474325.1 Synergus umbraculus | reverse complement strand
TCCAAATAGAAATAAATGAATATTTTAATTTATTCTATTATAATATAATCCTAATATTAACATTAATAATATATATAATAGTATTAATATTAATATTCTCCACCTGAAGAACCTAACCTCAACATCAAAACGCATCGAAATATTAAAATCGAAATTTCTTCAATTTTCCTTCATATGTGAATCTAGGAGATATAAATAGCATAGACCGCCCGAAGTTTTCCGAAGGCAATCGTACATCTTCGGGTTTTCAAACTCAGAAGAGGAGAATTTGCTGCGCGCGCAATCATTACGATCTCCTACTTATTTCACACGGACATAGACCTTTCATTGTGTCAAGTTCGTCTCGTTTCAAATCTGAGAGCACTGGTTCGTTGTCATGCCATTTTGGATAAAAATTCGAAAAGTTGGAGCATTTAAAAAATTTTTGAAACCACTTTTTTTCTTAATTTACAAATTCTATACACGCATGTTCGTATTACTTACCAGCCCCGTGGTACTACGAGTGTCTTTATTTTTGTTATAAATAAAAAACATAATTAAGCTTTCCTTCATTTTCTTTGCTTGATTAGACATATATAAACACACGGATAAATTCCACAAGCAAGTAGCTTTCAAAAGTTAAAATTTTTTTGAACATAAAAACAAAAGATAATATTTTTTGCTTCCGCTTTTATAGAGGACGTTCATGTAATCTTACCAATGCACAAATCATGGCGCGCAGTACAGGAATTTCAAACTTCCTGCCCTTGTAGTGTAATATACTATTTGAATTTCCTTAAAAAATCGAAAATTTTAATTTTGAGTCAAATAACATGAGATCTAGAGAAAATAATAATAAGTTTATTATTGATCTTAAAAAGATCTACAAGTTGTCCTTTGGCCATTTTTCAATAGGATTAATAGTTTTCGTTTTAATCGTGTTTTTTAAATTTCTTTCTAATTATTTTTATTGTATAAATGATTTGATAAAAAATAATATGCAATCGGTCGAGTTTTCTTTTTCATTTGAAGTTGTAAGGTGAATGTCCCAGTTTTCGGACATGTCCCAGTTTTCGGACATGTCCCAGTTTTCGGACGGATGAGTACTTTCTGCATTATATTTACTTTTTTCTGTATGTTAGTTGTGTTGAAACTCTAATTGAAAAGCGCCAAGCGATAATTGAAGGTTCGATTTTGTCTACAGAAAAAAAAGTTTGTGAGTGGACCTTCAGAAAAATTTCTAATAAATTAATTAAACTTGAAGCTCCCGCTGAGGATACATTTTGTGCCATCTGCTAGAGAGTAGTAGTTAGGATTATCATAACAGTTGTGTGTTATTGTGTTCACTATGTGAGTATTAAACAATTTATTTCTTTTTCTATAAACTGTAAAAATAATTGAATTTCATAATTAGATAGAAGAAAATAGTGAAAAAATGCTTTTTATATTGAAAAATAGAGGTCCGGAAACAGGGACAGTAAAATCAGCCCATTTCCCAGTTTTCGGACTCCATCGTACTTAACCTTCTTTACGTCAAATAAAGAAGGTTAATATACAATATATTAATATAGTTAATACGTAAAAATAATTGATAAAATCGAAATTTGATTTATCAGATCTGGAAAAAAAGAGAATACAAAGAAAAAATCTAAGCACCGGTACAAAGAGGATGAACTCCAAAATGATTAAAATATATATAAAGTGTTGGAAGATAACAAAATTTTATAATACTCGTGCTGATACTGTTAAATATTATGTAGATTTTATAAAAATATTAAAGTTCAATTTTGAAAATTAAATATGAATTGATAAATAAATTACAAAAAACTAACTGAATTATCTCTTACTATTTACTTACACTCGAGTCTCCAAAATCTCAAGAAATTTTTGCCAGAGGTTCTCCCAAATGTTAAGAAATTCTTGATTCTCTATAGTCAATTGCGCATGCGTCATATCCATTGCACATGCAACCAATCAGATGCCGAATGCAAAGCGTGCGCAGTAGTTATCAAGTGAAATTTGAGAAAAACCAGAGATGAACGAACTTGACATTTGGGAGAAACTTTACTTGACTTTTGGGAGAACTTGAGATTTGGGAAGTTGACATTTGAGAGGCTCGAGTGTAATTATTTTTAACGAATAAAAAAATAACCTCATTTCATCATATTTATAACTGTCCGATAACTAGGCCTTAGGGCGTCCGAAATCTGGGACATTCAAAATTCTGCCGTCCGATAACTGGGCCATCTTACAACTATCTTTTTATTAATTATAAATAATATTTAGAAATTAATTTTATATTGGAAAACAATTTTTACGCATTTAAAAGAGTTGTTAAAATTCGAAGAAAAAAAAATCAAACAACTGTATTAAAAAATGTGTTTGACAATTAAAGAAAACCATGCGATTCTCTCTTAAATGTCCGAAAACTGGGACATTTACCTTAGTAATTTAAATAAAATAGGCACAAGCGTCCAGCAGAGTGCAAGACTGCAAGCGCCCTGCAGGGCGTAAACGTCTCGAAGCGCGACGCGTGAATGAGAATTTGTCGGCGATACGGGCAGATTTTTGAGGTAAAGTTTATTTTACTGGATTTGTAAATTGAATGCTTAGAAATAAAGTTTCCACTTTTTTTTCCAAATTTGCGAATTACAGATTTAATTGGTTTCAGCTGTGGAATGAATTTAATCTGGCAGCTCATTTCGTTCCGAATATTACCGGTAAGTTCTCGAGCGAACCAACCTAAAATATACAGTATGATTCATGTATACCTTCTTCGTGGGCGTGTCATCCCAACCCTGGTTTCCATTTGAATTTTATGGAAACCAGGGTTTGGTTTGATATGTTGGGGAGGGGGGAAAGCATATACATGAATCTTACTGTACAACCACGCTGTACCTATGCGGCAAACAGCTGACGTGTCAAAAAATGGCCGCGGTACCCACTATTTTATTCCACCACAGATCTTCATATTTTAGCTAATCTATTAATTTTTACTAACAAATAAGCAGCATCCACCCCTCCTGCACTCTAAAAGTTCACCCCGGCCAAACGTCAATTCAATCAGTGCATTTTTAAGGTAAAAAATCTATATATTACGAAATGAGCTGCCAGATACAGTAGATTAGACTAACTCTAAAGCAATTTTTATGTTTTCAAAAATGCTCCAACAGGCTTAATTAACGTTTAAAATAAAGTGATATTATGCCGATGACGATAAAATCAAGCAGCTAACTGAAAGATGGCAAAAGGTCATCGAAAAAAATGGTCTTATATGTATTATTGCTTGATAGTTACTATTGGTAATAATAAAATCATGGAAATTTGTTTTAAAAAAACGACATTACTTTCCGAACATCCCAACAGTATAGGATAGTATAGTACTTGACTAATTTCGGACTCAGGAAAAACTACTGCGCAGTATTTTGAACATCTTTGAAAATCACACACACAAACACACATTTATATAATAATTATATGTAGGTATATATAATTTTTGTTATAGAGAATGCGAGTTCGGAGAACAGATTATGGAGCCAGGCATTGCTATGGCTGTCAAATATAGCTTTATTAGCTGGTGGATTGAGTCGATTATTGCTGTTTGGAGATCCGATATTGCCTGCAGATAATAAATCAATCTTAGAGCTTAGAAGATGGAGACGACAAGCTGAATTTAACATATCAAAGCAAAACTTCGAATATGCCTGTCGTGATCTATACAGGTGTTTGCAATGTTTTGGACGTTCTTTACCTTCCTCTCGCATAGAAATTTATCTCGCAACTTTATGGCAAGGTGTAAGACAGATTTTGAATAAATTTTGGCCTATTAAATGGATCTTAATTGCTGGGAAATGGTTTATTGAAAAATCGGAACGTAAATTAATGGAAATTTCGGCCATGGAATTAGCTGCTATATATCAACATATTCTTCGCTTACGTTGCTCTGAAGGTTCAACTAAGAGTACCTTATTTCTAGCGCTTTCTGCCGTAAATTATGCGGAAAATGCAGGACAAGTTATTTCCAAGACAATACTAGCAGAAATATACGTTGATGCTGCGTTATGCTTTAAACAGTCCAGTTTTCCATTTATTCATAAATACTATTTGGGAAAGGCACGCAGCTTACTTTCATCTTGTCCTACTTATCCAAAGCTGAAATGGATAACAACAGACGATGGTTTCCGATTTTTAGCAACTCAAACTTGGAATTACGGTCAACCAGCGGATAGTGAATTTACTTCTCAAAGTAATACATCTGAACCATTAACATATGCTGCTCGTGCTTATAGAGAATACCTCATTGAACAAGGTTTACGACTTTTGACTGGAACTACTGGTGATTCACATGCGTCAGCTGTAGTGGAAATTGCAAAAAATATCATGAGTTCAGCTAGAATTGATGCCAGTTTCTCTGACGATGGAGAAGTTAATTTTGGAAGTGAGTATCACTCAAATAAGAAGGTATAATACACTATCAACGTTTAGTACGTGAATTTTGGATGGACACCCATTTTTCAGCATACACTTGACGAATATTAACTTTCTTAATTTAGAGTTTAACATTAGCCCAGTATAAAATCATTTTGTCTATTTTTGTAGAAGACATTTGAATATATTTTCTACCCACTGTAAATGCCATGCAATCCTCAACATTAAATATCTTAACGTTTTATGAAATTATAAATCTCTCAAAAGATCCTAATTCTCATGCTCTCCTTGTAAGATATTTTTTTTTAATAATTTCAAAAGATATCATGAGTTTTCAAGATGATATCCAGAGATTTAGAGGAATTTTAAAAGGTTTCCTTAAAATTCCATAAACTACCGTGAAAATCTTATAAAATCTATGTATATAGTATTTTATGTTACAAAGATGCAAAAGTGGCATTTACCAATGACTCGTGAATGTTGACGATCACGAGTTTGAATTTTACTGCTCACTCTGTTCTTTTCATACCCCTCAAGGCTGTTGTAATGTTACAACATATTGAAATTCACTTTTCCAGAATGTGAGGATGAAATTGGACTTTGGTGGGGTGCAGTAATATGTGTAGCTGCGAGCTGGAGATTAGGTGAAGATGATTTGGTGGCACAATCTATTGTTGCAGAGAAGTTTCCATTTGGAAAAAACTCCCAATTCATTAATTCTCACAGCAGCGATAGTAAACCTTTACAGCATGCTGCACTTTGCATAATTCAGGCAATAAAAGCTTCTACAACACAAGCTTTAATTAAATTCGTGGATCAAGCTGGCATATTGCTTGAACAATCTATGGTGTACTATCACTGTAAGCAAAGATCGTCTCAAAACTTCTTGGTAAGTTTCAATCATTTGCATAGTTTCAAGTGTCGTGTTTCGATAACAATAATAAGAATTTTTTCATTCTTAGAAATATTCTATGTTTCTTTAAATTTTTTCTTTTCTAATTCATCAATAATTGTAAATAATATAAATTTTTCTGAATTTTATTCTAGCTAACCCAACTTTGGATTTGTGATTGGTTACTGGAAATGAGAACAACAATGTGGCAAGAACAGGATAGTGAAATTCGAAATTCAACAATAAGTCCATCACTTCCTGTATTTCAAAGGGATCTGTTATGCCTCAAACAACTTTATCATCGTATTCCCGTAAGTTCGTTACTTATTTTTTTTATTAAGAATTTTAGCTTATCCGAGGAAGGTAAGGCTTTGCTAATTTTAACTGCACATTACTATTTATTGTTAAAGAAATCGACACGGAAAAAATAACTGTTCCAAAAAATAGAAAAAGTTTGTGCAATTACTGCATGTTATTGTACAGTATTCGTCATATACATATATGCCTTCATGTTTGAAAAAAATAAAGTTTTCAATGTTTACGTCAACGAAAAGTTATTTTTTTGTAAAAAGGACAAGATCTAACATCTTATTGCGCTAAATGGTTCCATTCAATGTCAAAAGAAACACAAAACAATTTCAACCCTCTACCACACAAGGTTCATCCCCAAAATCATCCCCTAAGTACAAAAAAATCATTGTAATTCCCCTAACTTCGAGACCTAAAGTTTTATCGTTCTAAATGGGCCCATTTAATGTCCAAAGAAATCCAAAACAGTTTCATCCACCTAACTCCACCTAATTGATTTTGAGGTTCACCCTCAAAATCAATTCCTAAGAATCAAAAAGAATCATTATAATTCCCCAAACAAACTTCCAGACCTAAAATTATATCATTAGAAATGTTTTCATTTCATTTCAACGCGTATTTTTTTATTACAATATGATATGTAAACTTTTCAAGTTACAAGTGTTTAAACATCTGGAGTAGAAAAAATTTGGTATTTTTAAAAATCTTCCAGTTCGTAAAGTATTTTCTAGAAAACAATCAAATTTTCAGGTAAAAAATATGCAATTGTTTTTAAAAAATGGCATTCGCGGAAAATGGACATCTTAAAAATTATTTTTTCTAGGATTAAAATATTCGTTATAGTTTTGAGAATATCTCATAAAAATTTAAGAGTGGACCGTTGGATACTTTTTAATAAACAGCTATTTACAGTCGGGTCAACTTCAAGGGCTTGATAGCGCAACGTCCACTGTGAGTGTTGGCTGCCGCGCGCCGTGCCAGATAGAAAATGAAATTATACTCTATAAATTCCATAACGGTAGACGAAGGGAAAGAAAATAAAGATTTGTTGCTTCAAAAATCTATTATTTATTAATATTTTTAGATACCAAACAAAAAATTAATATCCACAAATAATGCATGCATTCCTTAAGGGGTTACACGACCATGAGATTTTCAAAAAATCGATTTTTTTTGTTTAGATAAATTGTTTATACTTTTAAGAATATTTTAAGCGTTCAATCATTTCATAATTCAAACTACACTAGTCACTCAGTTGTAGTCTTGCCTCGGTTCGTCAAGACTCGTCGTGAGTGAATTTCACAGGTAAAGAAATTGAAATACGTCGCGCATGGCACAAATGGTTGATTGGTGGCTTTTAAATGGTTGCGTCTGATTGGTTACTTTTCGCGAATGAGTGAACCGACTGAACCACAGTGAAGACTGACTTAGGGCACTGCACCCTTTGTAACTACGGTACTGCCGAGCTGGCGGCGCCTCCCTATCGACTCCTCCCCTCCCTTATCTAAGTTTGGGAGCGAACCCAAGTTCTAGGAATACTACAACTGAGTGAACTGTAACCGATTGAACAGTGTATTTTCGAAGTTACAACAATTAGAATTGAGCGCGTCACTGAAACTCAGGTTCCGTTCGAATCACGGTCGATTACACAGGTCCAGAATCTCTGGTGGTGGGAGGTGACTCGCGTTTTGAACAGGATTAGGCCTTCGAAAAGTGGCCACCAAGTATAGAGCGTGATGATCGAAAAGTGTATGGTTTGTTTACATGCGTCAACACGTAACCTCTTTCAGTTTCTGTTAAAATTGTTCAAGTATATCAAAAGATAGATTAGAAAAAATCCTGATGCATTTGTTAACGGAAATAAATATATCTAATAACAGAATAAATATATGTATTCTACATTTCATAACCTCCCTGCTACTGAAACTCAGAAAACTTCAAATTTGAGTTTCATTAAAAAATATTTTCACCAGCATATTCTTTATTACACTTCGGAAAATCGGAACACAACAAAAGTTCGGCATTGTAACGCTCACACTCTAATGTTAATATAAAGAGGACCGTGATATAAAAAAACTCGTGATGTATACGATCGTGATCAGAACACACTTTTATAGATTAGTAAACAAACCATATACTCTTGTGGCCACTTTTGGAAGCTCAAATCCTGTTCAAAACGCGAGTCATCGCTCCAATGCCCCCACCACCAGAGATTCTGGACCTGTGTATACGACCGTGGTTCGAATCCACAGTGGACCCATATTGGATCCGCCATTTTTTTTTTTTTTTTTAATTTTTGACACCGGATTCGTCATCAGCGACCCCAAAAACCAATGAATAACACAATTTGGCTTATTTTATCAACATCTTATTGTTCTAGTCAGCTTTTCGCGATTTGGTCTCATTCGCGCTGTACTGTTTTTTCTTTCCCGTTTTTCTCGAAACAGCTTTTTTCAAACTGGTGTATATGATATCTAAAGATCTACTCAACCGATTTTGTTAAAATTTTAAACACATGTTCTTTATACTATGGTCTATCGTGTGACGTAGGATTTTTTTGATTGGGTGCCCTGTTCATAAATTATGAATGTTTTAAATGGGTGGTGTAACCCCTTAATTCTGTATCCCTAAATGAAACTATTCTAATTTTCGTTTTAAAGAATGTGACCAATCAATTTCGGGGATCACATTTATTTCAAATTTAATTTAATAAGTTAAATAATATTCTCCAAAAATACGGTTAGATTCCAGGAAAGTCTAGATTAAAGAAAAGACTAATTCCAGATATGAGAATAATGAAATTTAAATTAAGAATCGTCTGGGCAGGCAAGCAATTGACAAAGAGCACTATAATAAATGTTTACAAACATATATTGTCAAATCGAACAGAGCGGCAATAATTCAGTTATAAAGACGAATATAAATAATCAACAGACAACCGTTACATTCAGAAATAAGAATCGTGACAATAATAAGATCATAAAGCGAAGGCAACCGTCTGATTTAAACAATACAATTACACACAAACAATATAATTAGGCGAGAGCACGTTAAATTTAAATAATTCTTAGAATTCAAATTCCCCAAATAGCCAAATACAAATATGTGTTATTTAAATAAAGATTCTAAAATCAATCAGCAATAATACATAAAATCAAATAAAATATAATTAAAAAAGCGAGATAAATATCAAACTGAAGAAGCGAAACATAAATCGCTGACAATCGATCAAATTAAAGACATAACTATAAATCCATGGATAAACTTACACATAAAAAATTACATAGAGAAATGCGATAAAATCAGAATTACGTATAAGCGAAAACGAATCAAAAGCGAAGACAATAATTACTAAACGAGTTTGTCGATTCGCCAAATATAATATCAAAAACAAAAAATAGATCCCAAATCGAGGGGAACATGGGTGGAAAACTTACGGACGATACCGTTGCGAGAGGTTTTGAAGAGGCGTTGGTTTAACGGACGGTCGAGAAATGGAGTCATTCTTTCCAATGGTCGTCAATGATTTTCAGTCAGGAAAAAACCCATAGTCGACTTCTGGCCCAAGCCTTTTGTATCCACTCACAAGGGGATCGATATCAAAATATAATTCACACCGCTATTCCACCGCATCGTCTCTTCTCCTCGATAAAATATGGACAAATCGTAGATAATTTAAACATACCACACTAGAAACAATCAAAAAAAAGCACACGAAAAATTAGCACAACCTATCATCTTATTTTAAACAATTAAAGACCTTTGAATCTATATCAAAAAAAATACCTTTAGCCAAGTTCTGTGATGAGTAAAGCGTGATGTGACAAATTTTCCGTCGCTCAAGCTCAACGATCAGAATTAAAAGAATGATCACTGTTCGTCAGCCTGCTCATCACCTCAAAGGTCCCTACTCTATAGATTTTCAGTAAAGGTGATAGGTCGCACATCTTTACGTCATACTCGTCATTCATACCACGTAATCAACGCGCGAAATTATAATTACTCGCTTCAAGAACGTCTTGATGCAGTTTTGAAGAAACTAATATTTTGAGATTTTTTCCACAAAGAGTAAGTCTTGACTTTCAGTTCGTTGTTTTTCTGCGGTTCAACAGAGTGAAATTTTTGGGTGCCTGTTATAGTTTTACAGTTTTCAAATCTCTCTCTTAAGGGCATGTGTTACTTACCATATGAGCCAATTTAAATAACCCCGTTTTTTCCCCACAATTTTTTTGAAAAAGTAAAAATTGTGGGAAAAAACGGGGTTATTTAAATTGGCTTATATGGTAAGTAACACATGCTCTTAAGAATTCAGTTGCAGTTTCATAATGACTGTTGCTTATAAAAAATACTCTGATGTTAGAAAAACATCCATCTTGCACAGCCCACTGATAAAGTTCTAATGCTGACCTTATTTGTTTGTCTTCTTCTTTAATTGTATTCAATAAATTTTTGTCAAGTGCTCATCCAAACTCAAAACTAACGAATATTTTAATCCTGGAAAAAATTATTTTTAAGTTGTCAATTTTCCATTAATGTCATTTATTTAAAAAAATTGCATATTTCTTATATAAAAAAAAGGAATAATTTTTTCATTCATCCATATTTGCAAAGTGAAGGTAATCGTCGACTTTACCTGAAAATTTCATTGTTTTCTAGCAAACGGTTTACGAACTGGGAGATTTTTAAAAATACCTAATTTCTTTCTACTTCAGGTGTTTAAACACTTGTAACTTGAAAAGTTTACATATCATATAGAAATAAATAAAAAAAATACGAGTTGATTTTTTTTTTCTAAAACACGAAAAAAAATATTCGAGGCGATTTTATTTTTCAGTTCTAAATATGACATGGAATCACCCATATATAATATATTTTTATATATTGAGGAAAATTGTTAATGCTTCCTCTATGAGAAAGCAAATTAATTTGCAACTCCATCATAATGAGGAAGCAAAGTGCTCAAAAAATGATTACAAAAAATTATAGTTAAATGGAACACCCGAGGTCGAATTCACAGCTAATTTGTACTTAGTGATTGGTTTTTAGGGTGAACCTACGGGGTTTTAGGTGAATGAAACTAGTTTGAGCTTCTTTGGACATTACATGGAACTATTTAAAAGAGTAAAATTTTACGTCTCGAAGTTTAGAGGGGAATTGCTATGATTTTTTTTGTACTTCGGGGATGATTTGGGGGTGATTTTGAGATTTTGATTTTGACACCGGATGAAACCATTTAGCGCAATAAGATTTTAGGTCTCGTCCTTTTTACAAAAAAATAACTATTCGTTGACATAGACGTTGAAAATTTTAGTTCAATAACATTTGTCACTAGATTTTTGCACGCATTCAATGTAAAATCCTAGTAACAAATGTTAAGGCATATATGTATGAAGGATACTGTACATTAAGATTCATGTATACCTTCTCGCTACTTATTTTTTATTGCAATTGAAATCTAAAGTGACAGCTTTTGTTTATATAAAAATGTATATCTACTTTTTTCAGACTTTGTTTTCGAGAGTCGTGCTATATGAAGCTACAGCTCGTCTTATGGCTGGTGCTGCACCAGTAAGGACACAGCATCTACTAGATCGCAGTGTGCACCAAAGAAATTCGCGAACTTCCATAATTTGCGGAAAAGATAGATCACAAGAACAAGCTAGTGGTGAACGCGAACATGCTGCAGCATTATGTTTAGCATGTCGTCACTTACCGACGTTATTACTTGCATCTCCTGGAGAGCGTGCAGGAATGTTAACAGAAGCTGCCAAAACTTTTGAAAGAATAGGAGATCGTATCCGCCTTCGAAATTGTTATGAGTTAATTCAACAATTACGGCCAGCTATTGCGGTTAATTAAGGAAAATCTATTTATAAACTTTTCTTTAACTTATTTAATAATAATTCTAGAGATTCCCTGATTTTTGAAAAACTTTATCTTTAAATAATGTTTTGCTACTAACATTTCAAACACAAGTAGTAGTTATAGTATGTAGAGTAGAATTTATTCTTGTACATTATTTTTGTTTCCTTATGTTTCTATTACGAAATATATCTACTACATAAAAAATGAACATTTCACTAATAGCCTTATCTCTGTCTGTTTCATATAAATCGTGTTAAAATATTATATCACTTTAGTTAGTCAATCCGAAAACCTTATTTCACAGATTATTTCACTTCCCCTTTGTGAAGTTATAGAAAAAAATTCTCTTCAAAGACAGTAGCTAGATAAGCATGGTTGAACTGTACCTATATACGGAGCATTATTCCTCAATTGTACCACCTTCAGAATTTGACTTTGTCTAATGGAACTCAAACTTGAAGTAAAGTATAGTCCTACTAGGTACAACCAAAGATATTAGTACCTAGATGCGGCAAGGGTCAGGAGTGGGGACACCGAAAATCTATATGTCATTAATGTCAAAAGTGATGTCCTCTTCAACTTTTCATTGTTTCCATGGAAACCGTGTCAAATCCTGTGCATGAGTCACTGTCAAATTATTGACGAATTCAGCCGAAAAATACCGAAACAAACCGAAACCATATATATATATATTGCGACGTGGTATATTTTATACCACGCACATTTTCATATTCTAACTTAAATTTAACTGACTCGCGTTTAAACTCCTAGCACAGAGTGTTAGGTTGTTTGCACACAACCTGTCAGCTGATTGGAGCACATGAGCTCTCTAACAATCAGTTGACCATCAAGCAGCAATCCGGAACCCTGGAAAACTCATTCACTCAAAACTATAACTTATATTTGTCAGACCTTTTATGTTTCATATTAACTCTGAGCCATGGGGGGCTCAGAGTCGCAGTCACGCACACACACACTCGCACTGACGTCCAATCCGCATCGCTTAGGTAATCAGCCGGTCGCCTGCAAATGGTCCATCTAGCGCGATCTCTGGGCCCGGCGAGTCAACGGGGATTATCGGTCGTCGGTTTCACTACGTTTTTACCATTAGGGAATTTAACTTAATTTTCGGTCTCGTGGCGCTGCACAGTGGGCCACGAGACCCGGTTTCGTGGACAAATTCAAAAAGTCTACGAATTTAGCTGAAAATAGTTACGCGGGGGTTTTTGGGGTCGCTGATTACGAATATGTAGTAAAAAATTTAAACTTCAAAATGGCAGACCAAATATGGCGGCAAAGGTTTTCAAAAGTCTACGGAATTGGCTAAAAATAGTTACTTGGGGGTTTTGGGGGTCGCTGATTACGAATATGTAAAAATTATACTCAAAAATTCAAGATTCAATATGTGACCTTAATTCCAAGGATTTGAGTGAGTCCTCTTGCCTCTCACTACTCGGGGTACTTAATTCGAGTGAGTCCACTTGACTACATATTCATAATCAGCAAACCCAATAAACCCAAGTAACTATTTTTAGCTAAATTCGATTTTTAAATAAAAATTCAAAAAGTCTACGAATTTGACTGAAAATAGTTACTCGGTGGTTTATGGGGTCACTGATTACGAATATGTAATTCAAAATTCAAAATGGCGAATCCAATATGGCGACGAAAATTTTGAAGTCTACGAATTTGGCTAAAAATAGTTACTCGGGGGTTTTGGGGGTCGCTGATTACGAATATGTAATCAAAAATTCAAAATTCAAAATGGCGGATCCAATATAGCGGCGAAGATTTTGAAAAATCTACGAATTTGACTAAAAATAGTTACTCGGAGGTTTTTGGGGTCGCTGATTACGAATATGTAATTCAAAATTCAAAATGGCGGACCCAATATGGCGGCGAAGATTTTGAAAAGTCTATGGAATTGGCTAAGAATTGGGTTTTGGGGGGTTTTGGGGTTGGTATCGCTTACGAATTATCTTGAGTTCCGTCTTTCTCTTCATCGGTCAAAATTCAATTTCATCTAGAAGCATTTCAGCTTCTGAAAAACCAGTTACTTCTTCTTCTCGATCTTCTATGTCGGAACTGGATGTTTCGGGTTAACTTATTTAAGAAGTTTATATTTTGCATATACGTATTTTGTAAATATTAACGATGTTAATTATCATTTTATTAATATATATATAATTTATGCGCAGGGAATGTGGATGGAAAGAAGATTACCGAAACAAGTAAGCTCGCTCGTCCGCGGTCCGCGTTGATGTAACTGCAACAACAAATGATGGTGAGCCAGCGCGCGCGCGGCCATGTAAATATACCATAAAGGCCTGAGCACAATCATATACTATCCCGTGTCTCAGTGTCCTAAGGATTGTTCTGTCCTTTTCTATCGTAGCTAGATAGAAAAGGTCAGAACCTCAAGTGAACATCCTAATGTAGACATTCATATATTTCAGAACTCAATATGTTGCGTCATGTCGGATTATGAACAATCGGAAGAAGGTGCTTTGCTGAAAACTCTTGTTTTTCATTTACTAATAATGTGATTGAATTTGACTGCATTTAAAAATTACAGATTTAACTGTTTTCTTACAAATTTTACACCTTGGTGAATTAAATAAATCGAGGTAGGAGGTTCGAAATCAGTTTCTTAACATCAAAAATCGTATTTCCCTAACGTCAATAATACTACGAATTGTAATAAGATTTTCTACGTTGTGCCTGTATCATCGAAACAAAAACTGATAAATCAACATATAATTATCATAAATAGTACTTCAATTAGTCTTGAATTCAGTACTTTAATTCATTTTTTCGAATTCAAAAATCAAATTTTGGTCACAAAACCGGGTCTCGATCCTGGCCCACTGTGCGCTGCCTGTTTCCGCGCACGCCAAGAGACGGGAAGAGAGAGATTATTCGTTCACTCTGTGCTCGTAGTCGTTTCGTGCAACACGTATCTTGAGTAGTGTTGAGTTTTATACTTTCAAGTTGATTATACTTTAGATTACCCTGGGTGTGGTGAAGGAACCACCACATTGGATTAATCCAATAGATTCCAAATCGACTGGGTGGTTCCTTCACCACACCCGGGGTAATCTAAAGTATAATCAACTTGAAAGTATAAAACTCAACACTACTCAAGATACGTGTTGCACGAAACGACTACGAGCACAGAGTGAACGAATAATCTCTCTCTTCCCGTCTCTTGGCGTGCGCGGAAACAGGCAGCGCACAGTGGGCCAGGATCGAGATCCGGTTTTGTGACCAAAATTTGATTTTTGAATTCGAAAAAATGAATTAAAGTACTGAATTCAAGACTAATTGAAGTACTATTTACGATAATTATATGTTGATTTATCAGTTTTTGTTTCGATGATACAGGCACAACGTAGAAAATCTTATTACAATTCGTAGTATTATTGAAATCCATTTGGTTTTCCAATTGGAAAACGAGTCGAAAATGCGGCAAAAAAGACAGTTGGGCGAGCCAACTCGATAAACCAATTGGAAATTTTCAGTTAGGAAGTGAGATTTTAGGTCCATGTAGGTTGATATTGCGAATGGAATGCGGTTTTTATTGCGAACGTTGTTATTGTGAACTCCATTACAATGACCTTGATGACTTCCGCAGGTATGCCATCGGCCCTGGAGCTTTGCGATTTGCTAGAGGCACCGCAGCATCTCGCAACTCCTTTACACTGAAGACTGGTACATCATTATTCAGTGGGAGCCCGTTCTCCTCTCTTTCAGGGTGTTCTGGAAAGAGACCATCCACTCATTTGTGTGGATTTGTCATTTTAGGATCTTTTGCTCCCTCTGATGGTGCTTTTTCAAACTTACGTGTAACAAGCTGGCAGCCACGGCCCTAAATGTTTAACTTGACACTTTCTAGCTGAAGCTAATTGGTTGAGCTCCACTCAAGCTTTACCTAACGAAAATGTTCTCAATCAATTAGCTTCGGCTAGAAAGAGACAAGTTTACCCACCGTTGCAACTTCTCTCTATGACGCATTATTAGCAAATGTGCGCGCGGAGCGCGTTTAATTTCGTAATAATAAATGTATGATGAAGTATTGAAGTGTGTTTTTGCTTTCATGGAAAATCAGGGATTTAGCCTTGAAAACCCGGGAAAACGCTTAGAATTTGAATCGGTCGAGTGAGTAGACGCCCTGTAGTATATAGCTGCATATAGCCAAGATTTAAACTTAAGGAGGAACCATTGATACTGCCGAGATCAATAGACTGAGTAGTCGTAATACCTACATTCGTATGACTTACTGAGTTGAAATCTGGCAATATTAGGGGCGCAATCGACATAGATCTCAGTCACCATTGGTTGATTCAAACGCAGCGCAAACGGTCTACTATTGCGTGAGATTGCGATGTTGACAGATTGCCACAGTCAATGGTTAGAAGCGCAAATTTCGTGATTAATTATTTTTTTTCATATATATGCAGGAACCAAATGATTAATATTCTTTTTGCAGCACAATTTTAAAATACTTGTGTTTCGTTTAAAAATTATCAATAACATCTTAATGGTGATGGTTACTTAAATATCACTCAATAAAGAGCTTCAAAACGCTATCTCTCATAAGAAATAATGTTAAATATGACGAAGTAAAAAACGTTAATAACTTATTTATAAAGTACCCTAGGCTTCTGAAATTTTAACTGAGTACTTTTGGTGATCATATTTAGATATCGTGAAAGTTTGATTGAAATGGTAATGAAAATTCTTCTATCGATGGTACCTCCTTAAGTGTTCCAAAATCTGGCTTTGGAAGAATACACTCGAATCTCCCAATAATGACGAAATCCTGACCAGACGCTTTCCCAATAACGACGAAATTCCTTTTCTCAAATGGCACACCAATTGCGCATACGTATTGCGTATAATATAATATTTTTTAGCATTTCAAATTGCGCGCTAATAGAAACCAATCAGATCCCGGAGCATAATGCAATGGAAGTGGTATCATCAAGTGAAATTTTAGGTCCATGAAGGTCGTTATTGAGAAAGAAATGCGGTCGTTATTGGGAGATTCGAGTGTAAGTAGGACCAAACGTAAAGACGTATTTGGTGCTCAGTGAGTTAAAGTGAATATGAGAAAAATATATAAAGAAAGTGTAAAAAAAAATTTAAGCCTGTTGCAGCATTTCACGAAAAAATGTACACAAACACAGAAAAATAGTAAAATCTGTGGAATGCCTTAAAATCCGCCATTGTGTGCACATCTTAGCAATACGTGGTGTTTGAGGCCGCAAAAATAATGTGTTTGAAGTGTTGTTTTTTTTATCGATAATCTTTTGGTTGTACGACAGGGGCTATCTGCTTATTTTCTGCAAAAAGAAATTTGTTTGGCTAAAACGGGAATTTTTACAAATGAAGAGACGCGGGTTGAGGGGTGCGGGTGAGCAGTACTTACATTTTGCCAAGTCTCTATCCAAGTAAAAGAGGCACAAAACTTCACTCGAAGGGTACTTCACTCACTGAGAAAAATTTTGCGACTCTTATTATGCACCGCAAAACCCGAGCACTTACGAAAATCGTGTAAAAAATAAATTATATAAATCGCGTACTAGACTTGTACTAGTTACTTGACTAGTTTCTAGACCTGTC
>UCOK01018011.1:0-86273 GCA_900474325.1 Synergus umbraculus | reverse complement strand
GATTTTTCTGATATTTAAATGAATCTGTGAGAATTTTAAAGGATTTCATGGCATTTGATAAGATTTCTCAATATTTTTACGGGATATGAAAGATATAAAGAGATTTTAAATGTTACTGCAAATTTAAAGAATTTTTCTGGGAATTTTAAGAGATTTTAAAGTTTGTCATGGGATTTCTAAAGGTTTCTAGGAATTTTTAGTGATTTTCATGAATTTTAAACTGGGTTTCAGAAGATTTATGAGTTTGAAAATTTTTCTAGAATTTTTAAGGATTTCATGGAATTTGATAAGATTTCTACTACTTTTAATGGATTTTAAAGGATATAAAAGGAATTTGAATTGTTATTGTTGAATTTAAAAGAATCTCAAGAAGTTTCTGAAAATTGTAAGAGATGTTCACGAATTTTAAGCAATTTCACAGGTTTTCAAAGGTTTCTTGGAATTTTTAGATTTTCATGAAGTTTAACAAAGATTTTAAGAGATTAAAGAAATAAAATATAATAAATTATATAATATTTAAAAAGAAGATAAATACGCGCGCGGAGCGTGTGTTCGTTCTTGTATAGGTAAATACTGCAGGAATTTACACAAACTTCTATTAAGTCGATACTATCACTGCACGAGACTACACAAACCTAAATGCATTTCGGAAACAAACAAGTTGCTTGAGTTACAAGTTGAAGATGCAGGGGAAGGTGCCGTAGATCTAATGTCAAGATTGCAAACTAATTGAAAGTACTATAAGAACTTAAAACAGCAGACAGTTTGTCGCGAGTGGGATTTATGAATCTAGTCTAGAGTTACATACTGAAAAACTTTCAAATATCTGCACCATCTTTCATAGAATTTAAAACGGAAAGTTTGAAGTAAAGTTTACATGCAACTTCGGAAGAAGTTATTTGTATGAAATACTTCGATTTTATTCTAACTGAAAGCGTTTAAAGGGAGAGATATTAAAAAAGTAGAGGGTATATTCAGACGAATAAAAGTTAAATGTCAATTCTTTTATTTTATCAATTTAGAAATTATTTTTAAAAACCCTTTTTTAGTTAAAATATTGAAATAAATATTGGATAATATTGAATATTGAAAAATTGAATAAGAAGAGTAAATAACTGCACAAAAGAGGATTGAACAGTAAAATGGAGAGCTTTAAGGCCAAGGTCAGTTCCTAAAGAAAACCCGAGAGAAAACCGAGAAACTGTGTCAGTTTAGCTCTTTTGCATGCATGCTCAAAATATTTTCATAATGATCGGATATTTGCATTTAAAACGTATTTGAATTCTAATACTTTTTTTCTTCAAAATTAAAATTTAAATATTAAAAAATATATCTAGTTAAATATATGTATATTATATTTTGCAAAACAACCTGAAATATGGTTACAAGTCACGTGAATTATACACATGACCTTAAATTTGACATAATTTATTAAAAAGTTTATTTTGTGCAGAGTTTTAAATAAAACTTTTTTTTATGATGAGATTCACATTATTTCACCTGATGTTTGATTGTATATTTGTATAATCTCTTGTGAAATGAATCCACTCTGGACCGATAGGAGCTTTCGTAGGTCAAGGTCGAGGTCAGGGTCTAGACTGACACTGACTGTGCAACACGTTGTTTTAGAAGTTCGCATTTTAAACAAATTCTACTGAATTCATAGTTAATTTAAATGAATTCAATTTAAATTACATTATGACCATAACTTGGTAATAATACCATAATTTTCGTGATAAGTTTCTATCATTATAAGACTAATTTACTCCAAGTACCAACTTCGAAAAAAACTTTTTACAAAAGTTATATCATTTTTTTTTTTTTTTTAAAAATCAAAAAATTCAATTTTCTCGAAAATGGCTGAATCGATTCTCATGGTTCAAATATATATTATACAATATATCACAGTGGTTTTAAAAAAAATCGAGAGCCAATTCTAACAATTAGAAAAGAACAAAAAAAATATTTGCAATTTTCAAAAAAATTTTTCTCATGGAGAAAGATTTTGTACTGCCTCAGTTTTTTGTCTATAACACAATTTCACCTAATGGAACCATTTTCTTTAGATTGACTTTGAGGGTAGTTGTCCCGACTTTAGTTTTGGCTGTACTCATCACTTTACTCAAAATTGTTGAACTTTAATTAGAATTAGATACGTCTACTTCCACTTGGACATATAGATTTGTAAGCATTATTTATTTACTCTCTGTACTTAAATAACGTATTTCTACACTCGTGTACTTAATCATTAATTCATGTGGTTTAAGTTCTGAACGTTCAAATGAACGAATTTTTGTATTGATTGTATTTTAAACTATAAATAGTGTTAAAAAATTAATGACATTTGAATGAGATTTTCGTCCTTTTTTCATCATGTTGGGAACAAAAGGTTCAAACCAACACTTATAATGTCTTCCTTATTCTTTCATAAAAAATGAATGTTAAGGCAAATAAATTAATATTTTAACACTATTATGAATGAATTATGCAGGATTGAGTAAATACAACCACTCTTCGTGTTGGTTTGAACCTTTCGTTCCCAACATGACAAAAAGAGGAAGGAATAAAATCTCACTCAAATGTAATTAATGTTTTTTAACACTGTTTATAGTGTAAAATACAATCAATAGAAAAATTCGTTCATTTGAACGTTCAGAACTTAAACCACATATTAATTCTTCATCTAACTAGTCTTGTATTAATGATTTGTTCTCTCTTCAGAAAAAAGCGCATATCTCTGCTTTAATATTATTTAGCTCTTCATCCTTAAACAGCTGCACAAGTCACGACTAAAAATCTTCCAGTAAAAAATTCTCTAATAAATAAAAATATAATTTAAGAGTGACTGCAATTGCATTCAAGCCATTCATGACTAGTAATTTCTTTTTTTAAATCAAAATATTTTTAGCAACATCAATAACCTTCGCGACTACTTTTCCCATGGCCTCGTTCGCTTTTTATTCTCGTACAACTGCTTCCTTTCTTATAGTTCTTTGAAAGCAGCATCAAATTACCCGGACTTGAATAAAATGAATTATCAAGGTATACCTGCAAACCGCGTAAATGAATGGCTTCAGGCGCTACGGCATTAATTTTATTAAACGACGTGTACCGCGTAATAATTAAACTGTAACGCATAACCGAGTTAAGTGAGCTTCGGAGTAGCATTCTTCATCCCTTTCGATCGATCGCAAATATTTAATTTCCGGCTTTTATGAGCACATATCGTATCATATTAGTTTACCCCGTTTCCACAAACTTCCAACATGAGAGATTAATTTATCTATTCAATTGCAATTGCAAACATAGTGAGCGCAACAGAAGTACCATTCAGGTGCGTTGAATATTGAAAGATAATAGAAAACATTGAGTTAAGTTATTAATTGCCATCTCTCTTCCCGATTATAAAGAATTGTCCATTTTACTATTTAATCATCGTCTGCTGGTTTACGATTATTCGATTATACCCTAGAGAGTGATGAGCACGATGGATCTTTCCCCGAAATAAATTTCAGTCTATAATTATTTCAAGGCTGAAAGGTGAAGGATAATGGCCAATGATTGAATTTTTTTACTGCATGTATGTGCCTAAAATTCCTAACTTTTATAAAAAAGCGAAAGAAGAAAAAATTTATTTCTTAAAAGCACGACTTTAGTAACGGCTTTAGGGGGGTGAGGTGAGACGCCGAGTGCTGCGGGCGCCCTACGTTTTACATTAATTTTCCGTCTATAGAGAATGAAATCCAAATGTATTATCAGTTTAAATGAAGAACGCGTTGAGCATAATCAATTTGAGTCCTAGATCGACGAAATACTTTTGAAATAACTTAAAAATTGTGAATTAGATTAAATTCAAGGGAGTTCTCACTATATCTTTTAAACCTTTACTCTAAAGCTCATGAGTTTATAATTTCTAACAAAGGACAAGAAGCAAACGTACTTTTAACGACATAAAAACACTCAGAAAAAAGTTTGTTTGAGTCAAACAAACGTATCATTGATATAGGAACTGTAAAAAAAACTTCAATTACTTTAGTTGAAGTTTTTTTACAATTACCGTAGCTGAATGAATATTCAATCAAAAGTAGTTGAATTTTCAACAAAATAGTTGAATATTCAATCAAAAGTTGTTGAACTTTCAACAAAATAGTTGAATTTTCAATATATTTCTAACAGTGGGGTCAAAGAAAAAATATCTTTGAATTAAACAAAATTTGTTTGATTCAAAGAAATGTTTCTTAATATGATGAAATCAATTTTTTTGAATTAAAGAAAATTTCTTTGAATCAAACAAATTTTGTTTAATTCAAACAAATTTTTTCTTTGACCCTATATCAACGATACATTTGTTTGATTCAAACAAACTTTTTTCTGAGTGAAGTTGAATAAAATTTTCTTGCAAGAGAAGCGTTTCGTGGTATAATTTTTCCGACAAGGAAGAATTTTTTGTTATAAGAATTTTCTTTAGGATCATGTTTGCCGCATTCTCTAAACTTAAAACAGTGAAGTTTGATGAATTCCCAGTCAAATACCACTGATTCTATAAGTGACTCTTTCCTCACAATTTCCTCATCGAAGTCGGAATTAAAAATTAGCTCAGAGGGTCCAGAAGCACTTTCGTCATGGAATTTTGGTTTCATAAATCATGCAAATGTCTGGAACCACAAAAGAAAAACTCATTAAGATATCTTCATCATTAATCAACTTGAACTCCCTACAGAAGCACATTCGCATTTATCACTCATATATCGTCCTTTGCAATTAATTTCAAAACTAGGATTATTAATATATTCAAATTATAAAATTACGATGTACTGAGTTTTCGTTTAAGGGCATGTGATACTTTACCATAAGAGCAAATGAGTTATACCAATTATACATTCATAATAATACATATTTTTAGCTAATAAGAGTCAATAAACCTTCGTTTCATCGATTCTAATTAGCTAAAAATATTTATTATTAAGAATGTATAATTGGTATATCTAATTACGGTAAAGTATCACATGTCCTTAATTCAAACAAATTTGTTTCTCACTGGGTCATTAACATTTTCCTAATTAGCTTGATAAACATTGCAGAAAATAAAGTCACGGCCCCCTTATAAGAAGATCGTGACTGTATTTTTTATATATTTATACATAAGTAAATACAATAAGGCTTATAGTGTAAACAGAAAAAAAATCCGGCGTAGTTCCGGAGAAATCCACGTATGATTTATTGATCAAACAAAGTATATATTCATGATTCGTTTATCAAATAGCTTCTGTGTTTTTACTTTCTTTTCATTGTTAAGAACTACTAAATCCCACCTACCTAAGAATGGACAGACCCTTTTTTCAAACTTATGTGATAAATACCATAAGAACAGATTTAGTTTGCTCAAGTTTACGCTCGTAATAATAAATATTTTTGGCTAAAACTACGTCGTATATCTCCGTGTGTACGAAACGGAGGTAAATTAACTATAGTTTTAGCAAAAAATATTTATTGTCGCGAGGATAAAATCGGGAAAACTAAATTTGCTCTTATGGTAATTATCACATGTCCTTCTCTCTAAATCTAAATTAGTGAAAAATTCTACTAATTGTTAGTTATTTTTAACTAAAACTTTAGTGAAAAGTTGAAAACTACGAATTGAAATAGTGAAATACAACTAATAATTAGTAAAAATTTTCACTAAAGTAAATTAGTGGCTCACTTTTCACTAATTCAGATTTAGAGAGTTAAGAATCCTACAAATATATTCAGGATAAAAAAAGCTAGATTTTTTTAAAATCACGGCGCAAAAAAAGGTAGAAAATTCTGTCATTGATTTCTCTGCGACGAATCCGTATCATCTCGACCCTTGAACTACTGAAGGGTCTCAGATGGGTGAAACAGTTTTGATTTTTCACATAGTCTCTGGGGACGTACGTGATATACGTGTTTAAGAATCTGATAAAATAAGTATTTTTTTTACAATTCATAAAAGAAAACAAATTGGTTTGAAATACAGCATATAATTTTGAAAAGAAGCGAAAGTTGAATAAACACTAGCTAATCCTCTCTAATGATACCCCTCCATACTTTCCTAATAAAATCATATAGCTCTTATATACATAATAAAAAAAACTCGAATTTCTACCAAAATATCTACCACTGTCAATCAAATTGATATGGTTTACTTCTATTTAGAAGATATACTCCTAAAAAAATTCGTCTTTTTCTAAAAATTGAGATCGAATAAAAGCTACAAGACGTCACAAGAAGACTGATTGAAACTTCCCTGAAGCGACATATTGACAAGAATTATTATCGAAACTTATCTCATCCATTTCCCTCTACGATGATGTACCTATCGATCTCTATATTCTCACAGCTCCTTAATCTCTACTAAAAAGGAGGATATCAATATCTACTGACTTTTAAAAAATATTTTCTTTTTATACGAAACCTGCTCTATTTGAATCTCTTTTCAAAAAATCATAGAATAATAATCTAATTCAATATTCGAGAAAAAGTTTGCTTTCATATCAGATTTCTTCGTAGGATTAGAAATCTTGTAAGTGCAAATAGGGTGAATCTGGATTCTAATCGTAACATACAGTAGAAATAAATTTATTCAATTGCGATTCCATTCACGTGCGTACTTTAGAAATCGTGCGTAAATCCCTATTTATTGATCGTTCCTAAAAGTCACAAGACAATATCTGCGGGTTAGAGGCAGCGTAGAACCAATCACTTTGATCCAATTGGGATAACAGTAAATAAAGAAAAAATATAGAGTTGATTCTTTTATATAAATTTTTATATTTTAGAAAAATCATGAAAAAAATCAAAAGAATGAAAACGAATTTTAAAGAATTGAAAAGAATTAATAGTGATTTCTTGGATGAGTTTTTCCGAAGAATAATCCTAAAATAGATATAATCAGCGCTAATGAAAGAGATAATTGATAAGCTATTCGAGCAACTCCATTGATTGAATTGGAAAGAAAGGGTTTTCTCACTTCAATAACGAGATCCTTCAAGAAAAAGATCCGATTGCCTTCACTTAAAAGTATAAATCTTTCCTTGAATCCACCTTCCTTTTTTCTCTATCATCTGTCTTTTTTTAAAATGAAGAATGAAAAACGGATAAGAAAGAAAGAAAGTCCGATTAGTTCTCTAGATTATGAGGAAATAGAAAGAAGCAAGCTTCTATGTGTGAAAAATTAAATTCAATTAGAGTGGAATGAAATGGGTTTAGATCTTCTTCAAGAAAGAAAAAGTAAATACAAATAAAATTAAATCCAATGAAAAATCAACACTTGTTAAGAAAAGAAGAAGAACGAAAAGAATCTGTAAGAAGACTTTCAATTCTGTAATGTAATTTTACAATTTCCATCTCGAAGGCATTCAAAGGAGTATTTCAATCAATCAAACCACCACTACAAAGTTCTTTCGCAAGAGATTCAATTGCAAATGTGCATTTAACTCCCCTAATCAATCAACTGTACAGTACCGAGGCAATCACGTCTAAGGCTCCCTTATTTGGAAAAAAATCTCTTAGTTCAAATATCATCGATCTTAGAGTACATATATGAAACTTTTATTAATTTCCTTATCTTTTAATTTAATTCATTACGAAATTTATTACTCAATTGTATTTGAATTGTGAAGGAATGATAATGTCTTACACGGAAAAAATTATTTTCTTAGATTTTAAAACAGTATTTACTGACTTTCGGACACAGAGAAGTCAGAGAAAAGTATTATAATATTTCAGTGAATTTTATGAGATATTAGAAAAGAGTTTATTAATTTTTAGAATTCTTTTCTAATACAAGAACAAAACGCGCGCTCTGCACGCGCATTTATCTTTTTTAAATTTTATATAATTTATTATATTTTATATAATCTCTAATCTCTTAAAATCTATGTTAAACTTCATGAAAATGTTTAAAAATTCCAAGAAACCTTTGACAACTTGTGAAATAGCTTAAAATTCGTGAATATCTTAAAATTTTCAGAAACTTCTTGAGATTCTTCTAAATTCAACAATAGCAATTCAAATACCTCTTATATCATTTAATATCTATTAAAAGTATTAGAAATATCTTCAAATTCCATGAAATCCTTTAAAATTCTCACAGAAATCATTAAATAGCAGAAAAGTCTCTTGAAATCACTTGAAATTATTAGAAATCTCATAAAATTTCACGAAATATCCTAACATCCTATACAATTCTACAAAATCGTTTTAATATCCTAAAAATCTCTTTAATTTTGTAAAAATCACTTAAAAATCGTTATTAATGCATATAAAATCTTTCAACATCATTAATCTCTTGAAATCCATGTTAAAATTAGTGAAAATCTGTAAAAATTTCTAGCAAACTATGGTAATGTTTCAACTCTCTAAATCTCTTAAAATCATTAAAGATTTCATCAAATTCCATAAAATCCTTAAAAATATTACGAAATCATTTAAATATCAGAAAAATCTCTCGAAGTCACCTAAAATTATTAGAAATCTCACAAAAAATTCCTTAAAATTTCAGAATAATATTTCAAATTCTTCAAAACCTCATAAAACTCTTACAAAGCTGTTAAAACCCCAAAAATTTCACGAAATATCCTAAAATTCCATACAATTCCACAAAGTCGTTTTAACATCCTTAAAATCTCTTGAATTGCGTAAAAATCACTTAAAAATCGTTTAAAATGCACATAAAAACCTTCTAAATCATTAATCTCTTGAAATCCATATTAAAATTAATGAACTCCCTAAATTTGAAACAGTAAAAATTCACTAATTCACAGTAAAAACTCACTGATTCACAGTAACATTTCACTGTTTCACAGTGGAAGTCTAGAGAATGTCGGAAACAGTGAAATTTCACTGTTTTACAGATTTTTTTACTGATAAAACAGTAATATTTACTGCACATACAATAAAATTGCACTGTTTCCGACATTCTCTAGGCTTCCACTGTGAAACAGTGAAATGTTACTGTTTCAAATTTAGAGAGAAAATCTCTAAAAATTTCTAGCAAACTGTGGAAATTTTTCAACTCTTAAAATCTCTTAAAATCATTAAAGATTTCATCAAATTCCATGAAATCCTTAAAAGTATTACAAAATCTTTTATAAATTAGAAATATTTTTTGAAAACCCTTAAAATTTGACGAAAACCTTCGAAATCTTTGTAAATTCTACAAAATCTTTTTAAAATCCTAAAAAGCTTGTGAAATTCCTGACTAAAATTCCCTATACAGTTTTAAATTCCTTATTTAAATTCCACAAAATACATATTTTAAAAGTCATAAAAGTACCTTCAAGTCTGATTGAAATCTGATCAAAGTCGTAAAAAATTCTAAAAATTCCCAGAAACTTCTTGAAATTCTTTAAAATTCTACCATAACATTTAAAATTCCATTATCTCCCATGAAATCTTTAAAAATTCCATAAAATTCCCTTAAAATTCCTAGATTTTCAATGTACCTATTTTGAGTTTAGACTCGTGACAAAATGATTGTTAACGAAACCAAAATCAAAATTTCAAATTCAATTCACGCGGAATTTACGATGCGGCAAATATCGATTGTCGAAAATCACTATCGATACTTACACGACGAATCAGGAGTGCGAAATAGGCATTACGATATTTCGACTTCGACTCAATCATCTTTTTAGAATAGAATCTCATAAAATTCACTGAAATATTATAATACTTTTCTCTGACTTCTCTGTGTCCGAAAGTCAGTAAATACTGTTTTCAAATCTAAGAAAATAATTTTTTCCATGTAATTTCCAGACCAAAAACCAATTATCCGGTAATATTAAGAACAAAATTATATCATTCTAGGAGGCCTTAGTAAGCAAATTTAGTGCAAATGCACATCCGTTCACGATGGCATTGATGCCATTAGCACCACCCTCTGTTCAACTAGTACCAGCCAAAGAATACAATGGAGCACCGATAGGTACCAGCTATGATGTTCGCGTATACGTTGGTAAGTTAAAAAAACGTTAAAACAACAAAACCGTTAAATATAAATTCTCGTTTAAGGGTATGAGATATTTTACCGTTTTAGTAAAAATATTTATTATTACGAGCGTAAAGTTGGGAAAACTATATTGCTCTTATCAAGGTAAAATATCACATGTCCAAATACCAGAAAAAATTCCAATATCGTTTATTAAAACTGTTACCTTGTTGCTATAAAATTCACGATAAATATCGAAAAAGACACTAATAATATACTAATAATATCTAGCTATTTAATAATCCAAATATTCTAACATCCAATATTTTAATCCCTGGATATTAAATTTGAATATCTGGATATTAAGTTTTAATATCAATAAGATATTATATCTAAATATCTAGATAGTCGTCCCATAGTTAAATAGCTAGATATTGCTTTTTAATATCCATTTTTCTCCGTGTGTTCCCTATATTACTGTATGTTCGTATGTCTGTAAATGTAGTATTCGAATTTTGATTAGAGTTGGAAAAATCTATTGATTTTTAATAAGCCTCTTTTCTAAGCTTTACTTTTGTCTCGCTAGATTCTAGTTATTAAATCCTATTTATGTTCTTGATAGATCCTGATTCAACTATCCCTTTTCAAGCTTCAAAGGCGTTGCATATACTACTGTAGAAATCTCGACTAATTCACTCCCTTTGAAATGCTACGTAGAGATTTCGCTTGGAATTTCGCTTTCAGAATATCCATTGAGGCAAATATGTTGATCACGAATAATAAAGACGATTCGACTAAATAGAATACTATATACATATTTCAAGTTTCATGTTTTGAGAGAGAATTAAGGCAATAAGATTATAAATTAGTTGATAGGATAATTTGGTTAAATATTAAATGACATTTAAATTGATTGAATACATATTTCTGAGTTATAAATAAAGAAATAAATTTACTGTAATTTTCTGGTTTTCTTAACCCGAAAAAGTTCCGGACGTTTAATTTTTTTTTTTAGCGGACAGACCTGACGAGAAATTGATACGAAAAACAACAATGGTCCGCATGGGAATCAGAGTGATCCAAGGTCCGAATTCACCCTCATCAACAAACCCACTTTATAACGTGCCTTCCACTACAGGACAGTCATTGCTTAGCAGAATTCAAGGCTGCGATCCGCAGAAGATAAAAGTTTCATACAACGATATCACCTATCCTGATATCACTGAGGCAGAAGGTACATAAAAAATTTATATTGTATACTTCTCCATGAATATACTTAAAAATCCTCTTCCCGAATTCCTCAAAATATTCTTGCCCTCTTAAAGCCACAAAGAAGTACATCACTTTCATATTCTTCGACGCGATTGATGAGAGGAAAGTAAACATTTTATCCTGAATCGTTAAAGACATTTGGTTGTTTGGTACACTGAGAAACTCTGTGTTAGAAAAATTACTAATATCGATAGCAAAAAGGGGCAAAATCTCAAAATTGAGACATTTTATTACAGAAAATAATAAATTTTACTATTTAAGGGCATGTATTACTTACCCGATTCCTACCTTACCGACATGTTTTTCTCTGCAACGCTACGTCTACATTTATTGAGATACCACATTGAAAATTTCTACATTTGAAGCTAAAGCCTTAAGGTACGTTTGTCTGGTCCTAAATATTGACATTAAAAAAAAAATGTTCAAAACAATTTTTTTTATTTTTACAAAAGTTTGAGGCCAGACAAACGTACATTAGCATATTTTCTTCAATTTTATAAATTTTCAACTTCATATCTTTATAAATGTAGACGTAGCATTACAGAAAAAAAAATGTCGGTAAGGTAGGGATCGGGTAAGTAATACATGCCCTTAAATAGGAAAAATTACTATTTAAATAGTAAAATTTATTATTTTCTGTATTAAGGGCATGTATTACTTACTCGATCCCTACCTTATCGACATTTTTTTCTCTGTCACGCTACGTCTACATTTATTGAGATACCACATTGAAAATTTCTATATTTGAAGCTAAAGCTTTAAGGTACGTTTGTCTGGTCCTAAATATTGACATTTATTTTTACAAAAATGTAAGACCAGACAAACGTACATTAGCATATTTTCTTTAATTTTATAAATTTTTAATTTGATATCTTTGTAAATGTAGACGTAGCGTTACAGAGAAAAAAATGTCGGTAAGGTAGGGATCGGGTAAGTAATACATGCCCTTAAAATGTCTCAATTTTGGGATTTTGCCCCTAGTTGCTATCGATATTAGTAATTTTTTTAACATAGAGTTTCTCAGTGTAGTTACCATATAAGAAAATTTAGATTACCCGGGGTTTTTTTATGCCTGAAAAGTTCTGAACGTTCAAATAAACGATTTTTGTACTGATTGTATTTGAAAATAGAAACAGTTTTAAAATATTAATTTATTTGTACTCCCATAACTTTTATGATTTCCTGAGGCCAAATAAGTTTATTTACAAGAGAGAGAGAGAGATTCCTTGAAATCCAAGTATTAATTATTTATGCATCGAAGTATTAAATTATGAATTGTATAACAGAAATGCATGATTTTGTAGAAACAAAAATTCCTCATGCTGTGGTGGAAAAGCAATTTCTGCTGAGCGACGGTCGCGTGCGCTTGGAAGCAAGTTTGGATCGTGCAAATTACGCTCACGGAGATCCAATCACAGTTCGTGTTAACGTCACCAACAACAGTAACAAGACCGTCAAAAGGATCGAGGTAATTCTAATCATAACGTTTAAACCTTCATTATAATTTTCTTGTTAATTATTATTTTATTTGTTCAATTATTTTTCTAGATCAAAATTGAAATTTTTTAACAAATTCATATGTTCTTATTTCTTAAGGCCATGTATCTTTTATCCGATCCCTATTTTACCAGCATTTCCTCCCTACAATGCCATTTCTACGTTTATTGAGATACCGAGTTTAAAATTTGTAAAATTAAAATAAATTTACTAAGGTACATTTATCAATTCCCTTAATTTTACAAATTTTCAATTCGTATAGCAAGAACATAGTTAATATGTATGTAGTGGAATTTAATTTAATTTAATTTAATTTAATTTAATAAATCTAAAAAATGTGAAGATTCTAAATTCGCTTTGGAAGCTTAATTTGCATCACATGAACTAAAAATATATACTCTCACTTCTATAGATCTGCTTTCTTTTGTCCTGAAATTCCTGTTATGAACTTTTCTCAATTGTTGAGTCACATACTGTATTGAAAATTTTTATATTTTTTTTTCTCTATTGTATACCTGTCACAAGGTAGACTAGGTTTACGTTCATAGAGTATCGGGTTTTTGTAAAAGTTCAAACACGTGTCTGAAAATACCAATTAAAAAAAACAAACGATTAAAAACTATTTAGTTTTTAAAATTTAAATTTGAAAATATTAATTTTTAGACTTTCAGTCTTTTAATTTTTAAACACAAATTCTAAAATCTCTGTTTCTTAATGCTTTTCAGAATCGTTCCAACTGAAACGATCAGGAATATTTTTCCTAGACTTCTGTGGCCATACTAAATTTTAAACGGAATTTAAATTAAATTATCTATAATGAAATGAAATTGAGAAAGCAATATACAAATATAAAGTAACGAGAAACCCGAAGTCAATAAATTTAGGGAAATTTGTAAGCCTGTGTTGTGACAACTTCGAAAAAGTTGTTCGTAAAATCCTGAACGAAATAAAAATAAAACCTGATATGAAAGGTTTGTCGTAAAAAGCAAACTATCGTAAAAATGAGAGCGCGGGGATCTTCAAACTTTTAAGACCACTCCAAAGATCGGCCAATTTTCTTTTTCTGTCTATGAAGGTCCTTCTTACAATATTCACGATTGGGGGTTCTCTGTCAGCCCTCGTAATCTTCTCTATTTACACTTCAAAGATACGAATTGACCCTAGAATTGGGAGAAAAGCCATAAAATTGATGTCGATCTTCGCGGAGATATTTTCAGATAAAACATTCCCGACTACAATCGTAGAAATAGAGGTTGTTACCGACGAAATGATCGTAGTAGACAATTTCAGGATTCTGTATAGGGTATCAGGCAAGTCATATAATCCATTTTATTGCAGATATAAAATTCTCAATATTTCAATATTAGTTTTCCATTCTTTTAATCTGAACTAGTAAGAATTTAACTTATTGAATTATTACCAATGAATATAATTATCAATGATCAATAATTTCAAACCTTTTGTGTGTAAATAAATATGTTATTTTATATAGTTTTTATAGTTTATTTAGCAGATTTTCAAATATTGTAGGATATTTCCAAGGATTTCAAAGGATTATAAAGAATTTTCAGTTATTCAGATTGAGAAAGTAAAATTCTGAATCTATATTGATTTATTGAAGAAAATGTTTACCTCTAAAATACCAATTAAGAATGAAAAATCTTCTCAAGATATCACTTATTTCTCCTCTTTTTTTCCGAGATTATTGTCGTTAACAGAGTTTATCTAATCAATCAACTCAATATGCTCGTTAAATTCTTGCACCTGAGGAGGACACAATGTCTGAAAGCTGATTACAGCAAAAAGATGAATAATACAATCAAAAGACAAAAGTATTTTGATTAATCGATTCCCTGCAGTTTACTTTGTCAGTAAAGTGACTAAAAGATTTTAAAGAGTTTAGTTAATGATTTTTACATTCTCATCAGAGAGAATGTATTAGATTTGTGTAAAATTTGACCCCCTGAACCCGAAAAACATGTTTTTACGAATGTGTCTGTCTGTCTGTCTGTATGTCTGTAGATTTTAGTTTGTTAGCACGATAACTTTCGAAAGAATTGAATTAATCATTAATTACATTGAACAATAATAATCTTAAAGATTCATTTTGTCAAAGTTTTAGAGAGTGTTAGAACTTTACGTTCTCTATCAAAAAGAAAATTATATATATTCGAGTATATATTTTACACAATCTTAAAATTTATAAATGCCAGTGAACTACATTCAAATTAAATTAAATTAACTTAAAAATCAATAATTAGAAAAAGTTCTTCGAAAGCAATTACTGTTAATCAGGTAGATTTTCCTTCGTCACTCTAAACTTTCCCGATTATTCAATCTCAATGCAAAATCTAAATTCTATTATGAATTCAATTATTTAGTTTGTGTCAGACTAGACTTTAGAATTGCTTCGTTAGTGTTAGAACTCCGAGCAGCTTTAGTATTGACACTCCCAGATCAATTTGATTATTGTTTGCACCTATTTCGGATAGAATCAATTTCTGGACAATGGAGAGAACCGAACAATATATTATCAATCATAGTTTGAAATTTAATTCCGATATTAATTTTAGATATCAATTAAACTTAAGCTCTATGTTCTCAATAATAATTACCATTTTAAATTTTTTATTTTTATTTTAATATAGATAGTTTGTTAAATCTAATTTTCTCTCTCCATTTTTTACAGGCATTTGTAGTTCAACACGTAGATGTGTGCATGTTCAGTAACGGAAAATTCAAGAATATTGTGGCGTTAGTTTCATCACGAGATGGTTGCCCAGTGGATCCGGGTTTTACGCTCACGAGAAGTTATACTCTGAAACCGGAGAGAAGCTCTACGAAAAACTGGATTGCTCTGGAAGACAGTTACACCAGTAAATCTAGTGGAAATTTAGCAGCGACGGTTGTATGTTCCGGAAAAGGACCAGACGACAGAAACGTTTTTGCTATTTACGTCTCCTATTACGTCAAGGTAATTAAATTAATCAGCTGAGACAACAATAAACTCTTGTTAAAAATGTTTCTCCTCTTTCTAATTCAATGCCCGGTAATAATGTAGTTTAGTGACTTTTCTGGATTTAGAGATTTTTGCTTCGTATTTCAATAGAAATCAAAATTAAATACTCCAAATTTAGAATTAAATATAGCCTACTTCCTATTATCTCTTCAATTTTTAAAAAACTCTTTCCAAAACGCCACTCTCTCTAAATATTCCCATACAAATGTCCATTTTCCACCTCTAAATTGAAATTAAATGAGATTGTAAAACCGAATTGACGACTCCAATCACAAATCGTTTTCTATCAGCAAAAAGTAATTATTCGTTTTTTTTTGTGGATTGTAGGTGAAGCTCGTGGTTTCTCCAATCGGAGAATGGATAGGTGGTGGAATATCGTTAAAGCTACCATTTACGTTGCTGCACAGCGACCCCGACCCAGACTTGATGGGCAGTAGTCCCTCGCCAATCAAAGATTCACCAAGAACTCTTGAAAAAATCGTGGAGCATTCCAAGCTCTCTGAGGACAAGTCACTTAGTCACAAGTATTCTCGAGAAAAAACAGGGGTTATTACTAAGACGAAGGAAGAAAAAATGGCTGAAGCAGATTTGATAGAGCACTATGACGAGTCGAAAAGTACCTGAGAGGAGGAAGGGGTCCTCGCAAATGAGCCCCGCATTGCGATAAAGAATAACAGCGAGGAAAACGTCAAGAACTTGAAGAACTCGAACAACAAACACTGTAAAGAAAGTTTCAGCATACAAAGAGCTTGGTGCTGTTTCAGAAGAGCTTCTTAGTGACACGATGAAGGCTCCACCTCCTGTGGAGACACAACTGATGAATTTAAAAAGAAAATTTGAAAATTAACTAAATGGAAAGGATAAAAACTTCAAATCTAAACACTATAAAGAAACTTCAGGGCATGGTACTTACATAAGAGCAAATTTAGTTTCGCTAACATCCTTGAAATCTTTTAAGATGTCTTGAAACTTGTGAAATCTATAGAAATTTCTAGAAAATTATTTTAATAAAGGATATAGTAGATCGCCTAGTTTTAGCAAAAAATATTTATGTATTATTGCGAATGTAAAGTTGATAAAGCTAAATTTGCTCTTATAGTAAATAACATGTGCTCTGAATCTAAAAAGAAGAAATTAACTATGATGCCCTGCGAAATTCAAAATAAGCCTCTTACTGCAAAATGCAACGAAGAGATTGTATAAAATGTCCAGAGACTTCACATCGAAAAGATGAATGATTTTGTGATTTTATAAAAGAAAGTGGTACCTTCAATCGAGATGAGAAGCACACAATTATTTTATACTAACTCAGGGTGGTCACCAAAAGCCTTGTAGAAACAATTGCAGTTTATTCCTAATTCTTAAAAATGTTTCCGAGATATTATTATCAACTTTATACCAAAGAAATACATTATAAATTCAAGAGTAAACAATTAATTTGAAAACTTTTAAAGCATAAAAAATTCTTAATTTTGTTTTTTTTTCAATTGAAAATGTTCGAAATTGAATAATTTTTGATTAAAAATTTGGAAATAAGATATTTTTAAACTGAAATTGTTTTGTAATTTAAGAATATGGAATTAAAATCATTCAAAATTAAATCAGTTTAGTGGCCACCATGTAGGAGATAAAATTTTGTTTAATTTTAAAAAAATGGTTTAAAAAGCTTGAGATGTTTACAATTTGAAATGAAGTCAATCCTAAGCTATATATACATAGCTTTTTCATATAACTTTTGGAATTCTTTCAAGGAAAGCGAGTCATCATTAAAGCCACGAGAAAAGAAGATATTGCAGAAAAAAAGAATATAAAGTTTTTAGAGTATAAAGCGAGTGAAGACAAGTCGTTTCAATAATCAAGACATCGAGACTTTCCGATCAATTAAAATTGCGTGGAAAAAGAAGTATAAATTACGTCTGTGTGACAATTAATCTAGGAGAACACAATCCATTATTTCCAACACATATCTCAAATTCAATCGATAAACTTGTAAATATAGACGTATATCACAAATATTTTATCCAATAATAAGGAGCTATAATATATTAAATATTTTTAGTCTTTGAAAAATTGTCAATTAACATTTACCTATGCTCTAATAGTACATTTCAATACTAGTACGATAATGTGATTTTAGCCTTGTTTGAATGTTTGCGAAAGAGCAAAGTAAATGTAAAAAAGTTATACAAGGCTGAAAATACATTCTCGCACATGTATCGAACCGTATTTTTTAACACGACGTGTGCGATGCATGATTTAGCATAAACTTTTTGACCCAGCATATGTAAAACCGAATTTCGCGCACGGAGTGTTAACAAAATATTTTCTTTTTGATAAGTAAGTTTGTAAGGCTTGGTTTCTAATTCTAAATTGCAATTAATCATTTAGTAATGAGTAATTCTTTTTCTTCGCATAAATCTATTTATCCTGACACGTAATTTATTTTCAAACATTTTTCCAGATAAGTACTTTCTCTAAGTTAAATAAAAATCTAAAAAGCTGTTTTTGAATCAAGTCACATCAATTAAACTATAAAGTGTAAATATTATTTACACTTTCGGACTGCCATTCTCAAAGTTTTCAAAATAAAAGTCATATTTTTCCTCGACAAAAAATGGCTAACGTCTGCAACTTATTTGTGTAAATTGGTGTACTTCCCGTGCCGTAGGACGTAATGTACGTATAGAGTGCACGTTGTAAATAGTAGGTATTAAATAATACATGCAAAAATGTGTAAAGTTTACTTGTAAGAAAGCGAAATCAATGTCAATTTGTTAAAGCAATAAACGAAAGGAAAAAGAATTCCCTGATAATTATATTAATTTTTATTAAAAGAACAGATTAATTAATTAAATAATAAAGTTGGCTTTATTATCGTATAAATTTTTTTCTCTTGATCAAAATGAATGGATTTCTTTTATTTTTAATTACATATTTAAGAACCGGTGAATGCGAGAATTTGTGGACATAAATTATGAATGAAGTATATTGTACGATTAAGCAAATGTGAAATGTAATTACGATTGATTTTTATTGATGCCTATGATACCTGAGCGATGTAATTATAATATAAATAAAGATGAATTTAAGTGTAACGTTCAATTTTTGATTTTAAAATCTTCCCCGGTTTTGAAGCTACTTTAAAGATCTCTAACTCTTGATTTTATCTTTTATGACAACATATGTGATTTAAGTTCTGAACGTTCAAATGAACGAATTTTTGTATTGATTGTATTTTAAGCTATAAAAATTACTCAAACATTAATTAATTTGCATTAAAATTAGTGTTTTATAGAAGAATATGGAAGACATTTATAATGTCTATGGTTATTTGTAGTTGAAATATAACGTTTCTGGATAAAACAGAATTGGGAAAAAATATTTCGTTCCTTTGAACGTTCAAAACTTTTGGTACATGACAACATAGCATAAATGCATCTAATTATATAATTTTTGTGAATTAAAGTGCAGAGATAGAATATGGAAGCTAGACCCAATTCTCTCGAGTTTACTAATTCTATACTTTTTATATAATTTTTAGAAACTTACCATGGTAGCCGGCTCTGCTGTAACCTCGGACAATTGGTTTCTTCACTTTGCTTTTTTTGTCCTCAACATTAATTAAAATGTACTTAAAGACTCCGTTGGCATCAATATCCACATCAGGAACTTGATTCAAAGTTTCGGACATTTTCGAAAAAACACGAGACACTGGCACTATAAAAAAAATATAATTTATAATAATGAATAACAAAGAATAATGAACTAAAGTTTCTAAAGTAACCTCAATTTGCCGGGTGACTAAAAAAGCTCGTGCACTATATTAAGAATCTTAAACCTACTAAATTGATATATTAATATAGACTTTTCAAGGCGTATCTCGAATGAAGAAAAATACATACCTCTACAAAAATTCTGCTGAATATTAGGAACAAATTTTAAGTTTACGTTTACACACCGCAAAAAACACACAAAACTCATTTGCAAAAATTCCTGACCGAGTGTCCGACTTGTTTACATATATATATATGTATGTTCACATGTATTTCTGATTCTTAAAACTCACCACTAGATGCGACACTTGTTCTTAAAAAAATTATGTTTCCTACAGTTAAAAGTGTCTCAATAATATAAATCTAACTATGAAAAGCAAATAAAAAAAGTTTTTACTTTATTTAAGACTATTACCCCGTTTAATTAACTGAAATCATTGGGACGTAGACCAATTTGAGCGAGAGAAAGCTGAGGAAGAGCGGCCATATTCTCAACAAAGAATTTGAAGCTTCCTCATTGGCTGATTCAAGTTTCAAGTCTGAGTCTGAAAAAAGGCGGGAAACTACAATTACAATTTTAATGTCCTATTGAATCAAATGAAACCTTATTTCTTTAATTACTTATATGCGTATGTAAGTATTTAAGTATTAATATGTTTCACTAAACATTTTTACATAATTTGTATTATCTACTTAGACTTATTTGAGAGGTTTTTTTTCAAAAAACAGACACTGTGTCTGAACCAATCAAAAACCAAAATGAGCAAAATATTCCTCGAGCAATATGGCCGCCTCCTGAGCCACACGAGAAAATTTCTAGGTTATATGTGAAGATTTTATAAAGTTTACATATATCTATTAAAATTTATTAAATTATAAAAATGTGCAAACTAACAAATGATGCGAGGGTGGTGTGGAAACTGTTAAACGGAGTGTTCGTTATCTATAAACCAACGAGAGTTCCGCTTATGGTAACGCGAGATACAATTTTCCAAAATTTGTGCAAAGGTTAGTGTTTGTTTTGATTTTTAAACAAAACAATCTAATTTTTGTCCGGAATAATTGTAATTGATTTTAATTTGATTAAATATGATTTAAATTCAAATAGAATTCAATAAGATTCTTAATTTTGTACATAATTTAATAATAAAATATATTTTTTCTGACGTTTCTAGAGTTAAATGCAATGAAAGTTCGACCACCAGATCCTTACGTTTTGATTGAAGGGGAAACCAACAAGAAATTAACTGTCTCAGTAAGAGAGAGTTTCGCAGATAATGTCCTTGTAGTTGGCCCTCGGTATCAACCACGCGATTTTAAAATGAATTGGGCAAACCATTTGCACTCAGATACCAGTGGAGTTGTTGTTTGTGGTATAAACGCCGGCACTAAACATGTCCACAAAATGAAACGAGCCGCCCCAACAAGATTTTACAGAGTAAAGGGAATTCTGGGACAGGCTACCGACAATTATTTTGTAACAGGCAAAATAATTGAAAAATCGGCTTATAAATTTCTTAAAAGAAGTCACATCGACAGAGTATGCGCTGCTATGCAATCTTCTCACCAAAAAAAAATGTTTGAGTATGTTTCTATTGCTGTTTAAAAATGTATAATTGTTTACTGCCTTTGTATCACAGATTATTTTATAAATTTTTCTTCTGAATTTCAGGGTCTGTGGAATTGATATCCAAAGCCAGGCGGCTTACGAATTGGCAGTAAACGGGTTAATCAGACCCTTGGAGAATAAAATTCCTACGTTGTATTCAATCAAATGTGTCGATTTCCAAGCTCCAGAATTCACTATCGGTAATATACTTTATAATATTTATTTATTAAAAGTAAATTGAAATAGGTGGAATTTTGTCAAGTATTGAAATTTAAAACTATTTTTTTTAGAAATTGTTTGCATAAATGAAGACGAAATTTACTTGAAAAGTATAATTCACGACATTGGATTAGAAGTGAAAAGCACAGCGACTTGTTCTCAAATCCACTGTTTCCAATATGGATTATTTAACGTGGAACATGCTTTGCTCTCGAAAAATTGGAATCTGCAGTCTATTTTAGACAGTATTGATTTTTGCGATAAATTATTAGTAAAAAATAAATTTTTACTGAAACAGGAACATCCAAATTTAATAGGTGCACAAATTCAAGATCCTCATTTGATTGAAGATAAAGAACCTCTAAATTTACTTGAACATAAACAAAAATAATCCTAATTTTTTAAGATTGTAAATAATTTTAATTTGAAATAAAAATTAAGTATACTAAAAATTTTTGGATTTAATGAAACATCTTTCTGAAAATGAAAACCCAAGTTTTTGTAAAAGCACATAATTATTTATTTACAGGATAATTTGAGAAATAGTATCTCATTTAAAATATACAATTTTGCACAAATTATCTAAATCGTAAGACCTCATAACTATATAATACTCATTCAACGATTTCATTTTCATAAAATTCATCAACTGTAACTAATTGACGAGCAGCAAAGAAAATGATCAAATAGAAACTTCAGTGCAGGTTTGTAAACCTTTAAAGTTAGTAAAAATTTACTAAAAACAAAACTATATAAAAATGAAGCTCGTTAAAGCTCCTCAAATAAAAAAAAAAAAAAAAAATGAATCGAGAAATTGAAGGCACCTCTCCTATCACTAAATTTCTAATAAAATCTGTGCTTTCGAATAAATTAGGCATGGAAAAACTGGACATATCTAGGGCAGGATTTTCTCTAACTTTAAAACCCTCCTAATCTCATTTGAAGCATTGTTTTTCAGAGACCTAATATTCAATACATATTAATAAAATAACTAAATTCAGTCTTCAACTTCTACACAATTATGTAACTTTTTCACCGAATATCACTGTTCAAGGAATTTAAATTCAGATTAATCCTCTAAATTATTCCTCTGCCCTGAATACATCCACGATTTCTAGATAACAAAATGCAAAAGGTTTTATAACTTCAAAATTTTAACTTTTTGCCTTCTTCTCAGTAGGTTTTGTGAAATTACTGATCCTATACTGTTCAGGAACGTTACTTTCATCCTGGCTGCTATAATCTTTCTCCTCAGATTGCCGCTTACGTTTTGTGCTTTTGCAACATTTCCTTCGAATCTTGCGGTTTCGTTCTGTATCTTCATTGGAAGAATCAGAAAATTTGTGGCGACTTAATGAAGTCTTGAAATCCATATGCACTTCCTCTGGACTAGAACTTAAATGAAGGTCTCTGAGCTTTTTTTCATTAATATCTTCTCGTCGACTGCGCTTTGAGTCTCTTTCTGAACTTCGTCTTACACTGTCAGATCTTTTTCGTATACTTTCTGAATCTTTTCTCAAACTTTTACAAGTTGTTTTTGAATTTTCTACACTCCTTTTTGGAACTTCTGGACTCTTTATTAAACTTTCTGAACCCTTTCGTGATCTTTCTGGACTCTTTTTTGAACTTTCTAAACCTTTTTTAGATCTTTCTGGGCTCTTCTTTGATCTATCTAGACTTTTATTGCTTTTTATAGTGAATTCTTTGGAATTTCTCATTCTACGGTCAGAACTGTCGTAGCGATTTCGACATCTTAACTCAGATCGGTATTCTCGACTTCGGCTTCTTCTTTTACGACGTTGACTAGAATCGGAATCATCGGATCGCTCAGACGGCTTCAAGGATTTCGCGATTCTACCTTTATTTTTCGTCCAGTGCTGGAGTTTCATACTTTTGGCTATTACCCGTTTCTGATGATCGAGTTGTGGAAAGAGATCTGAAAATTAAAATATATTTAGTATCAGACGATATGAATCTAGATTTTACTCTACAGTGATGGGAGCGACATTCTAAGTTTACTAAAATGGATAAAATCAATCGCTGGCCAATTGAAGTTTAATGAAATTGCTAATTCTAAAATGAAATTACCTTCAGAATTTTCAAGAGCCCTCTTCGCAGAATTCATTTCAGCTTCTTGAATGCTGTGACCGGATGCTTTCGCTAAACGCCTTCCTTTGAAATATACAGCTACTGTATATACTCTCGTGTTAGTTGGTCCCTTGCACTCGATAACTCTGTAAAAGAAATTAAAAGATTAAGATTTAATCTTTCGCACATTTAAAAATAATAATTATTATTACACCTATTCTTAAATTCTTTGAAGGGTGTTGAGTTCAAGTTCTAATTTTAAATAACAATTATAAATTGAAAGCTTAATTATTAGAACAAAACTTGAAGAAATGTTGTTCTACAAAATGGAAACGCTTGAGAAAGAAGTATTTTAAATCAATTTGAATAAAAAAACAAATACTTTTTCTTTTGAAATTTCTTACTTATAAACTGGAATATCGGGTTCTCCTCCGTCCATTGTTCTCAAAGTCAAGCAGCATTGTTGTAATTTACTCTTAGGATCGTTCCAATCTTGATTCATAATAAAATCTTGAAGTCGGGGGAAGAAGCAGACGTCGCAGAAAACCTGGCAGTAATCCAAGCCCTTATCAACGTAAAGGGCTCCTAAAAATGCTTCCAACAAATCTGCTCTATCCTTCGTCTTTAATTCAGCTTTGGGGTTTCCGTAAAGTGCGTACTGCGTCATTCCTAAATCGTCACACACTACCGCTTGCGTTTTGTTATTTACAAGAGAACTTCGCAGTAACTAAAATTAAATATTTTTTTTTAATTAATATAATGGGAAGTAAATTAAATAATGAGTAAATGCGATGACTGAAGTAAAAAATAGTTGAGGTTTAAGGGCATGTGATACTTTACCATAGGAGCAAATTAGTTATAACAATTATACATTCATAATAATAAATATTTTTAGTAAATAAGAGTCAATAAACCTTCGCCTCATATAGACGAAGGTTTATCGACTCTTATTAGCTAAAAATATTTATTATTATGAATGTATAATTGGTATAACTAATTTGCTCCTTGGGTAAAGTATTACATGCCCTTAAAGAAAAAGTTATTTTATCGCTTAAGCATTCTTAAAAAAAAAGTGTTTAACTCCTTACATAATAAAAGATTATTTTAAATCAATAACATACCGACAAATGTCCTTCATGATGTTCTGGAAAATATTTATATAAATATTCAGAAACGATCAATTGCAAAACCGTGTCTCCTAAAAATTCTAGTCGCTGATTGGAACCAAGAGTCAGATTGGTATAGCCAATACTCCTGTCTGTAAAAGCACGAGCTAAAAGTCTTATGTGATTGAACTCGACTCCAATCGATTCCTCAAACTTGGTCAATTTCTGAAAAAAAAATTAATTTTTTGAATTAAGAGCATTAAAAATTAATTCACAGAAACTATAAATATAAAAAAAGTTAAATTACTTGTAACAATTCGAATCTTTCTATCCACTGTCTGTCTCCTAGAGGTTCTTGTTCCTGTAAGGGATGTCTAGGATAATTAACCCAGGTCTGAGTGAGCATCGCCTCATTTATTTTGCTTTCCTCATTTCCCTCCTCTGCCATGAATAAAGTTTCTCCGAAAACTCTATCCGCGACTTCTATTCCTCCATCCAGAAACAGAGAGCCCATCAAAGCCTCAAAGCAATTCGCCATAGCATGTCTCAATTCCAAATCGTGACAAAGATCACTTCCATGAGCATAAAGCATGAACTGATCCAAATTAAGTTTTTTCGCCAAAACTGCTAAGTGCTGATTTTGGACAATTGCCGCTCGATAAGTCGCTAAACCACCTTCTTCCAAATCTGGGAACATATGAAACAGGTGAATCGAGGTCAAAAATTCAACGACAGCGTCTCCGAGGAATTCCAATCTTTCATTATGAGCAATCGATGATTCAGTTTCCTTCTTTGCTCCAAATCGAGACATGATATTGATCAAAGTGTTGATCCCTCGTTTTCTGGTGTTCATATAATGAATTCTACGATCTCCGTATTCAGGTTGACGAATTCCACAATTTGTTAGGGAATTCCTTGCGTGGTCTGGATTCGTTCCGAAATTTTCTCTATAGCTAGGATGGGTTAGAGCTAATTGCAGAAGGTAGCGATTTTTGAACTTATATTTTAGAGACTGCTCTAACATGTCCAAGGATTTATGGAAGCGGAGATGACAAACGAGGACGGGAATCAACATCGCGTGTTGAACAATATCACACATTATTCCAGTTCTGTAAAATCCTTCGGAGGTAACGTCGACGGTCACGTCTCGTTTCATTTTACTTTGAGTTCGCAATTCTTGGAGTTTGTTTTCCTTTGCTTCTAATTTCCGTTTGTCCTCGAATGAAGGCTTTGGCATATTGGCGAGCAGGTGACGGAATTTTACATAATCTCTCCAGGCCTTTTGATAACTGAAAACAATTTATATTTTATTAATCTATTTATATCTGAAATACCATTAACACTTTAAGATAAAGAAAGATAAAATTGTAGAAGCGCTTTACGGAAAAATCTTGTTAATAAAAAACTTACTCAGCGTTTCCAGCGTAACTAAGTTGTGGGGGTCGAATCCCAAAATGCACAATTTCTGGATAAGCTACTACACCAGGTGGTTGTTCATTCTGATTTCTATCCAACTGATCAACTCTCACACTGCAAGGTTTTTTTCCAGGATAAGTCACCACCATTCCCTTGACTTCGTCTGCAATATTTTGCCATTTGTACTGCGGCATGTCAGCTAATTGTTGAAGATCTTTTTCTTCTATTAACAGTTTGCTGCATTTTATAAGATAATTTAGGACCTCGTTCATAGATAAAATTTCCTGACCATTATCAGGTAAATCACGGACAAATCTAGGCATGAAATGAAATTGTCCACAGCCTGACTTGTCTTGAGCTGCATGTAAATCAAAGTCTACCAACTCTAGGATTTCTTTAAAAAGATACTCATCTGAAAGAAAAAAGATTTAAAACAATTTAGATAAAAAATAAATAATATATTTATGATATATTTGATGATATTTGGACAATTAATACTCACGAAAATAATCGAGTTCACGAACTGTAAAATTCTCAGGTAACTTTTCCTCGATGTAGAGAATTGTATACTCGATATTAAATCGAATAACTTTACAAGTTGGCAATTTTGTGAGAGGAAAGTGTGAAAGCATGGAAAATCCTTCGAAAATAAATTCGTGCTCGTCGTGTTTAATTATCGTTGGAGTTTTTGTGAGAAAATTAGTTGGTGGACTTATGGTAATTCTATAATGATAGAGTTTATCGCCGTTATTGGTGTCCAAAATGCACCTATTGATTGCATTTTCTCCTGCATAAATTCCGTGTCTTATACCAGATCTTCTTGATTTTTCACTACACCTGCAAAGTGGACCGTCGTTCATCTACAAAGAAGAGTAAACAAAATTAAGAGATTTAATTTTTGGTATAATTTTCTAAAAAGAGTTTCCCAAAAATTGTTATCTGCATTTACCTCTCCAGGATCGTTGAACCACATTTCAGGATGCAACCTATGAGGATGTTGTTTTTTTGCCATTAATTCTTCCATCGTTCTGTCGTCTTCTTCCATCGAATCGCTGTCGCTATCAGAAGAGGAACTGCTGCAAGCTTCAGATTTGTGCTTACATAATCTGGCTCTCGTTTTTCTTGGTGGAGGTTCGTAGGGAGGCTAAAAATTAAATTCGAATTTTAATTTCCCGCCAATTTAATTTATTTATCTTGTTTATTATATAATTTAATACTCACTTGTGCAGCTCTTGCAGCTTCTGCTCTTTTTATAAACAACTTATAGAAAATATCACAGAGTTCGGTCAACTTTTGAGTGCCTCTCATAATTTTAGGATTGCTTTCGTCCCGGTGATAATACAAATCGGCTGGGGCAGTTCGAGTCCAGATTTTTCGCTCATTTTCAAGAATTGCATCCGTTCCGATAGCACTCAATTCTACCATTTTCTTCTCTATATCTTTGCTTGTAGCACAGTAATTTCTCCTGGAATTAGATAATATAAAAAATTAATAGTCTTCAATTCGCAATAATTTTTCTTTTTAGATTACTAAAATTTACAAATTTTTGTTTCTATTAATAACAAACTAAATTAATTATTATTCGAAATGTTTCTAATACCTGTATTTTTCTAAGAGCAATTCCCTCTCAGAAAGGCACTTCTGCTTTGCAGCTGATTTACCCGGTGACGAACAATTCGAATCAAGAGATTTGGACCTCTTTCTTCTTCTGCTATTCATATTCAACCTTTCCAAATTCGTTAAGGAAGATCGAGAACTGTAAGAACCATTTACTCGAAACGATCTATCTGACTTTCTTTCAGTCTTTCTTTCAAAAGATCTTTCCCTTGAAGTTCGTCTTCTACTTCCATATTTATCGTACCTTTCCCTACGATCTTCTCTACGATCCTCTCTCCGATCTTCTTTCCTCTCATCCCTACGATTTTCTCTGTGATCATCCCTACGATCTTGCTTGCGATCATTCCTACGATCCTCTCTTCGGTCCTCTCTCCGATCGTCTCTCCAATCATCATACCTCAATCTACTCGAATTACCACGTCTTTTCCTACTCTCAGAACTAAGAGACCTTCTCCTCCCATTTTCACGGCTATGTGATCGTCTTTCTCGCCTCCACTCCGACTTACTTTTCGAAGATTCCCGTCGACTTCTTTGCCTTGATCTCTTCTCCTCACTTCTAGATACTTCAGACTCAGGATATGATCCATTTGATCTGGTTGACACATTCCAGATCGGGTGATTTCCACTCTGAGACCACTCTGCCTCCATTCGATTAACATTATTACAATTTGCATTTTCTGAATTCCAATATTCGTAAGAGCAATTTTCACTAACAGGAGGACAGGTTGTAGGCATATTATAAGTCTGGAGATCTATTTGATTTGTTTGAATTTGGTAAGGACACTGAAATGGAGCGTTCGTTCCATTTATGTAAGGGCTAACCGAATTCGGTGGGCCAGAAGAAAATTGTGGGTAAGGGTTCATTATTTTTTCAGGTATCGAAGGTAGGGGTAAGGCAAACGTAGGTGGAGGCTGACTAAGATCTGGAGGCGGAAAATTTTGCGTTGGTACAGAATAGTAGTCGGTGTTTTGTGATACCGATGTTTCGACATTCCAGTAATACTGACCTCCGTTTACTTCCGAATTTGCCATTTTAAAGAAGTCGTTTGTCTGTTGAACAAGAATCAAATGAACTACATTTTAAAGAAACGAAAAACGGAGCACAATAAAATAGGGGATTCTTGATTTTATTATTTTATTTATTAAAAATTGGAAGCATTTAAAATTGAGCAATTCAGCAATTTTTAAACGAAGATTTAAAAAATCGTAAATGTGAAAAGTTTCAAAAATGTTTCAAACTTAAATCGTTCAAACTTCTGCAATTTAAAAAAAACTTAATTTAAACCACTGAAAATTCAAAATATTTGTTTTTCAACAACTTTTAAAAAGATCAAGATTTTTCATTTTTAGAAACAGAAAAAAGATTATGAAAGAGAAAATAAAATTACTCACAACAATATGAAACGAAATTACGTCGATTACAACTGAATCATAGCCATAAGTTCAACGTTTCAATTTTTTTGAATCGAGTAATGAAAAGCAGCTTTTAATTCAAGAAAAATTTGATTAATAATCTTAACCAGATAGTTTTATTTAATAGAAAAATACGTTAGCGAAAGGCAATTGACCTTAGACTCTCCTTTTTCATGCAAATAACCTAACTTTTATAGTAAACTTTTACGAATAAATGTACATAAAGTGGTATCAATATCTCTACCTCATTAATGTATATTTTCATATATTCATTAAATTTTCAGAATAACAAATGTTAAAAAATATAAAGTTTGTTAACCTTTTCGTTCAGAAATGAAAATCGACAACTTGTTCAGGACTTAAAAGTAAACACTGTTGAACCGATAGGTAACACTTAATTTTAAACATGGATATTTCTGGGAAAATATCCCCTTGAATTTTTCCTACTGTTTCATTCCGAATTTGATAAAAATCCACTAAAATTTGATAAAATTTCATTCCTTTTGAAACCAAAGAGCCCGAGCCCGAAGAAGACGGTGACCAGCGACACAGATTAGATTCCGAAAACTTAACCTTCTGCCTCCAGCGTCCTCCAGCACTGACCACAGATCCAATAATAAGCACTACGCATGCGTTGAGAACCCCATTACTATTGGTAAATTGTTTCTCATATTATAAATTTAAGGCCTGTTTAGGCGGGAACATTTGAATTATAAATTTTTAAATTACATATCAATATTATTAATTAATATATCCATACATACAAAAATATTTATCGTCACGGTGTTTTCTTTATTATAATTATATAAATTACGACTGTAATAAAGAAAATTTTGTTCCGTTAAATACCTTGTTATAGATTATGTTTCATCTAATAAAAATCATCTATTCTTCTGCAATAACTATTTACCTACGCAATCAGATGAGTTATTAATCCGTCCGTCGGTCCATCCATCAATCAATAAATCAGGACATTTTTATTTTACACACAAATGTATATCTACATATATATGTACATACAAATAACGCATATATATATATATATATATACATGAGTCAGAATCGATAAAGTTTCGACATTTTTCGTTTCCTGCGACTGACTTCACTCATTTCATTTCCCGTGCGTGTGGTTGTATATGTACGTTCTTCGTTGTTCTATGCACCCGTAAATAAGAAGGTTTATTGTAAAAAAATAGCTGTTTTTTCATGTCTAATCTACTGTATATATCCGAATATAATTTAGGTGACTTTCTTTTGATCTGCGAATTCGTGAAATTATAAAACGCCATGAGTCAAAACGCAGAGGTAACTGGAGTTTTATCAGAAGAGAATGCAGCCAAAGCCGAAAAATTCAAAGAGCAGGCAAACGAGTACTTTAAAAGTAAGTTTTCATTAATTTGCATCTCCATTAGGTCGAATTTCTAGTAGATTTTGATTATGCTGTTTGTGGATTTTTTGAGGAAATCGAGTGATCTTTGATTTCGGAGCAAGTCACGTGCGTTCCAAACTAACCACACTTTTTCTTTCATTGAGAATTGAGAAACTTGACCAATAATTAATCAACTCATTAATTAACTGCTCGTGACCCATTTATGCATCTGACTAGATGACACACGTATTCTTTGCACCTCATGAGAGTCGAAGATATATCGGTTTCATTCATGTTTTTAAAATTTTACGACATCTAGAAAATCAGGGATAAATCTAGAGCTTGGGTTTTGTGATTTGAGAGCCTGGAAGAAATTTCAGTGCATCTTGTGGGAATTTGGGAAAAATTAGAATTTTTCTTAAATTAGAGTAGAATTACATATTTTGGTATTCTAATAGGAATTCTTCCTTAGATATAAATTGTACCAATAATTTTTTTAAAAAAGTATACAATATTTAAAAAATAACATGTTTAACCCTTAAACTGCACACCTCAAAATAATTACTTAAACTGCATCGTGGGTGTTTGACACACAGATGTTTAAACTTGTGTAACTAAGCCGAATTTCAATATTTTATAACCAAATTTTGATGAGATGTAGATATGTCTTTTTTAAATTCCCGTTGGTTTTATAACGATATAATTAATTTAAGTTTGTTTAAAACTTGATTTAAATGTCAAGTAACGCTTGGGATACTTTAAATACGTACTGTACTCACTAATACACTCTCTGAGTGTTTGACACCCAGGGTGCAATTTAAGGGTTAAGAATAAATTAATTAAAACTGTTCACATTCTAAATGTTGCAAAGTTAAATTGTCTGCCTTGAAAACTTTGAATTTATTTGATTTATAACATTTAAAATTCATATTATTCATAAAATTCATATTCAATTTCAGCCGCTTTCCACTTTAAATGATCTTTTTGGAAATTGTGCTCTTAACATTTTTTAGTTTTATGTGACAAAATTTATTTTATTTGCTTATTTACGAGAAAGTTGGCGGAATATATATGACTAAAGTCACGTCTTCCATTTGTCCTTAAGGGTGCTTTTATTCTTATAAATACCTCAGCTTGCCTCAGCTGCTAGAACAGAAAGAGAAGATATGCATTTCTCTTTTTTTCTACTAACACTGAAACGTACTGCGCATACAGCCACTGGCTAGCTAGCTGAAGTGTAAAAGCACCCTAAAGTTCATTCTGAATAAGAATTTTATAAAAACGAACCTATCAAATAGATGATTAACTTTTTTGTTTTTTTTTTTTAATAGATCAAGATTTCAACCAAGCTGTCGAATTCTATTCCAAAGCTATCGATCTAAATCCTACGGTAGCTGTCTACTTTGGAAACAGGAGTATTGCCTACTTGAAGGTAGAATTTTTTAGATGCGCCTTAGAGGATGCATCCAAGGCGATAGAGTTAGATAGAAATTATCTCAAGGGTTATTATCGACGAGCTGCTGCTTACATGTCGTTGGGTAAATTCAAACAAGCCCTAAAGGATTACGAAACAGTTACAAAAGCAAGGCCAGGTGACAAAGATGCGAAAGCAAAATACACAGAATGCAATAAGATTGTTAAAAAGATTGCCTTCGAAAAGGCTATTTCAGTTGAAGAAAACAAAAAGAATGTTGCTGACTCGATCAACTTAGATGCAATGGGTAAGCATTTTTCAGGAAAAAGCAATTAACTAACAACTTCAATGCAATCTCTAGTTTGTAGTTCAATTAATCTAAATTTAATCAAATCATCTTTTCTCTAGCAATCGAAGATGAATATACAGGACCAAAATTAGAGGATGGAAGGGTGACCTTAAAATTCATGGAAGAATTACTAGATTATTATAGAAAACAGAATAAGCTGCATCGGAAGTATGCTTACAAGATTCTTCTCGATGTTAAAGCCCTCTTCGAATCGCAACCAAGTTTAGTCGACATCACGATTCCCGATGAGAACAAATTTACGATTTGTGGTGATATACATGGTCAATTCTACGATCTACTGCATATCTTTGAACTCAATGGTTTACCATCGGAGACCAACCCTTACGTATCCTTTTCAAATTTTAATTTTAGGATTGAAATATTTGTCGTTTTAGATTCGTATCTGTCTCAACATTTTTTCTACTTTTAAGGTTTTTGATGTAGATTCTTTAAATTCAAACGCTTTAAAATTTAAAAAACTGCATTATTTGTACAGTTTTTCCTTAATAATCAAACAGTTATTCAATGGAGACTTCGTGGATCGAGGTTCTTTCTCAGTTGAGTGCATTTTCACTCTTTTCGGATTCAAACTCCTATTCCCAAACCACTTTTTCATGTCGCGAGGTAAGTCATAATCCTTTGAAAATTGTTCGTAAAAATTAAAATCTATTATATTCAACAACTAATTTAATCAAATGTTATTTGCAACTAGGAAATCACGAATCAGCAACAATGAATCAAATGTACGGATTCGATGGAGAAGTAAAGTCAAAGTACAGTGCTCAGATGGCTGAATTGTTTACAGAGGTTTACAATTGGCTGCCTTTGGCCCACTGTCTTAATAATAAAGTTCTCGTAAGTTAAACACATTGTTCACAGATGAATGACTAATAGTCTGTTTCTATATTAAAACAAGTAATTTATACTTACGTAATTAATAGGTAATGCACGGTGGACTCTTCTCGAGAGACGACGTGACTCTAAAAGAAATTCGAGAGATCGACAGAAACAGGCAACCTCCGGATGAGGGACTAATGTGTGAGTTGCTATGGTCCGACCCCCAACCACAACCAGGCCGAGCGCCCAGCAAACGTGGAGTTGGTGTGCAATTTGGACCCGATGTTACTAGCCAATTCCTCGAGCTTAATAAACTCGAATACATCGTCAGGAGTCACGAAGTTAAGCAAGAGGGCTACGAAATCGGACACGACGGAAAATGCATAACTGTGTTTTCGGCTCCAAATTATTGGTAAGTCTAAATATTTTATTTTAAATCCAATCCATTTGAAATCAGACATTGAGTGCAACTTGGATTGAGTCTTCACACATTTTATGACTACTCCAAAACGGAATGAAATTTTTAAATGAATGATTCTTCATTTTCAGTGATACCATGGAGAACCAAGGTGCCTTCATCACCCTTACTGGCAAAAACATGACACCTAAATTTACCTCTTATGAGGCAGTGGTACGTATTTAACAAATTCCTAATTACCCAGTTTAAAAAATTTTTTTAAATTTAAAAACACTATTAATTATACTTTTGTTATGATTTCAGCCACATCCCAACGTAAGGCCAATGGCGTACGCCAATTCTTTAATGAGGTTCATGTAGTACTGATAGAGCAACCTAGGGACATGATTGCTAAATAAATGGGAAGTAATAACAGAATACAGGTAGCGCAATCAAAGTATGTGTATAATATATTTGATACCGACTCGAGAAGACAAAGGTGTACTTGCACTTCTCTGCATCAATAATTATTGTACTCTGACTAGAAAGAAGATAAGTGTACCATAATTTAATTACGCATTATACAACTGGGTACAAATACGAACCGAAAATAATTTTTTTTGACTTATCAGAGATTTTGAAACTGCACTGAGATCGTAAACTCATTATTTTGTAAAGCTCTATCTACATTAGTATCGATTATTATTATTGTAACTTTAGTATCCATGAGTGAAGTAGAGCTTCTGCTAACGTAGGTATTAATTGATAATACAACACGAAAAGCAAGCAAATGTTGAACTTTTTCACGAAACACGAGTCGATCTTTGAAGACGGCACTAGTGATCTCAAAAATCTTAAGTAAATTTTTTTTAGCATTTTTGAATTATGCATTGAAAAAATGCAAAAGTTAATGATATGCAAATTTAAAGAATAATTTATAGAAGTCTTAATACAAATATTAATAATGCGGTATAGTATGAGCATGTAGTACAATTTACAATAAAACTGCTGGACACTTATGCCACGTTATTTGTGGCTAATTTTATACAAGTCTAGTGTGATCAGCGGAGTCATTTTGATTCGATATTTTGTTTTTATTTGTTAATAAATAAATAAATGACGTTTATAATGTAAACAATACTCGAGACTCTTTGCTGATTTTTCGAAACGACTTTATTTTAATTCAACGTTTGTAAACTATGAACCGCCTTTTGAAAACTATTTTCTAAACAACTTTAATGCGTGATCTTTTTTATTACAACTAAAGCGAATTCCCAAAAATTTATTTGATTTTTACAAAACGAAAAATTGTTCCAGTGCTAAATTATGACTGTTGAGCTAAGATCTTTGAATTAAAAAACAAACATTTTTTCGTTAATTTGTTTTGTGTTTATCCTTTTTCGACGTTCCTGATAATCTTTTTTGAATATTACATTATTCAAACTTTTGGCAAAATGCGAGAAATTGTCGCGAAGACTTCTTCTGGTAAATTATCCCGGTTTTGACGATTCACATGAAAAACTTTACAAGTACTATCTTGATGAAACTGTGTGAAGAATGAAAGATATCGTTGTGAAACTTTGTGAATTTCAGGTATTGTAGCGACGATGCAGTTTTTGTTCCCTTTTCCAAAGAATAGATTTCTTACAGTCGCTGCAAATTTTTCGCTAAATAATTCCATTTTCCCGATTTCATCGATAAATAATAAATCCTGGAATAGAAAATATGACTTCTCAATCTCGGAATAGGAAATTATTTTTCATAATCATTATCAAGTTTTTGTTTCTTACGGTTTTGGAGTCTAAAGTTGGTAAAGCGATGCGTTCGAAATTTTGGGTGAATACGTGGTAGTTTCCTACGCGATGTTTCTGAAATTCCTGCTGACTCAAGACATCCCTAAACGAGTTAATAGTAATATTTTTAAAATAAAATAAAGTAATTTAAGTTATTTGATTATATGGAATACCATATACATATTTCATATAAATTTGTAACTAACGCTACACGGGCGAGAGGGGCTCGACTTTCTGAATTTTTTAAAGAAACTACATCAAATCCAATTCTTCTTTTGCTTGAGTCTCGAACTTCTTCTGTGTAAAATCCGTCAATAGTATAATTTTGTTTTTGGATTAGTGAAACTAGTTTTTTACACATCGTAGTTTTTCCGATCCCTATAAAGTAGTAATAAAATTAGGTACAAAATTACATATCCATCAAAATTATGATAGAATATTAATTTGAAACTTATTATTTCAAGGAAATTCAGAATTCAATGATAAATTTCGTGACATTAAAAATATTTCGTGGAATTTTAAGAAATTTTTTAAAAGGATTTTAAAGAATTATAATTGATTTGAAATGTAGAATTTTAAGGAATTTTGAACAGTTACTTTGTTTTTGCAAAAATTTCAAAAATCTACAATATTAACATTTTTTATTTGGAAAAAGGGTTGTTATAAAAAATTTTACCCGAGGGCGACACAGTCTAAGGCCGACACTGTTAACAAATACTTTGCTAACAATGCTATGACAATAATATAAATATAAAGAATATTATTTTGCCAATGAGAGATTTTCCAATTGCAAAAAAAGTATTAAATAAAATATAAGTAAAACATTTAGAGTTCTAGGATATATTTGAAAAAATTGTATGAAGTCCTAGCAAACAGGATAATAAATAGAAAATTTAAAAACAGTGCTATATATACCGGGTGGTCCAGTAAAAAGTACTTTTGAATACCGAGGTGCGTCGCCAGTTGCAGTTGCCATTTTCGGTGTCAAAATATCGCTTTTCTTTGGAATTCGAGCGCCGGTCTTCTCCTCTTTAAAAGTAACAATTTCACTAATAAAGTTATTTCCTTGAGTGTAAAACCGTCTTTATGAGTTCAACATTTAATAATGGATCACGTAATCGTTCAAAATTTATTAAAAAACTGGCGAAAAATTCGATTCATTCAAAAACTTCGAGCAGTAAAGTGACTGAAAACGAACGTACTCCAATCAGCTGATTGGGAAGATAGGCAGGTTGTAACACTCGTATTCCTTTACAGTTTGTGTTTTTCTAGTGAGTATTACACCTCCGTGTATTGCATTTCCTGGGCTTATTTCAGTCCCAAAACCCAAAAGTGCTCACAGATCGTCGGAAAGTGAAGTGTTTTCAAAATTCGGAAATTAATTATCTTTTCGTGAGGTTAATCGAGTATTTAATATTGAACGTTTTAATTGTGAGATTAATTCATTCATGGAAGAAAAGGAGGAAAGGTGAAGAATTCAAGTGGCAATAAATTTGAAGAATTTGCAAATTTGGGAAAATGGCTCATCCCTTGGAGTCAAACCCGATGTCCTATGTCTTCAAACGACAGATTGATGACAAAATTGATCATCGGGAAAGACTCGTCAAAGCGAGATTCGAAAATTCGGAGAATCTCTTCAGAAAAAATCTTCTGTCGCATTATGGATGCGTCAATGCAATCGAGTTTTCAAAACAGGGCGATCTCCTCGTCTCAGGTAAGTTTTATTTTATTTGTTTTATTAATCTATCCTGTTTTTGAAATTGATCTTGGTTCGATATTAATATTTCGGAGCAACAGAGTCCGAACCATCATTGAGTTTGGCATCTTTTCAAATTTGTATACATTCACAAGAAAAGGGATAAATACATCATATATATATATACTGAATACAATTGCAATTGCACCTTATTTGACTATCAACAAAGTGGTCTTTTTTCTTGTGTGGACGTACTTACACCTTTGTTTTTCTTTCTTCTTCAGTTTATTATTATTAATGCGTATAATAAATTTCATGGAATGTTTTTAAATCTCCATACCATAAAATAAAGTTGCATTTTAGAAATTCTGAATTTGAGCTCCACACCGAATTCACGAAAGAAATATTCATCTTGATTTTTTTTAACTTGCATAACTTATTACTTAGTCATAAAAGATTAACTGTCAAATAGCACTGAAAGAAGAAGGCAGAATAATCCAGTTCCGAGTAATTAATTGTAAAAAAAATAAAAAAGCATCACTGTTTTAAATTGGCTGAAATTGTCTGAAAATGGCTTAAAAAACCATCACGATTAGTTCAACCCTTCTTCAAAAATATTTATATGAAAATTATAATCTATTATATATTACAGTTATCAGCTTCATTTTGCTCAATTGTTATTTAGAAATTGAAAAATTAAATACTATTTGTATTACGACAAATAATTTTGTCATTCCTATTTCGAGCCCACACTAATCATACTGCAATTGGCTATTTTTGCAAGTGGTTCCAAAAATATACCTTTGCTTGTTTTCATCACCTGAATCAAATTTCCTTACACAATATGATATTTAAGAAATTAATATTTAATTTTCAATAGTTGATCTACTAAAGTATGTAAATAATTCCCAATAAAAATTATTGTTTATGTTGCTTCTGTTCCGAAATCTTCGCTTTTTTACATAAGGAAATACAAAATGATAAGTCACATTATTTTAAGCGCATCTGGTATGTAATTATCATATTAACAATTGAACTATTATTTTCTTTAAAGTTAAAACTGTAAAAAAACCGAATAACCTAAATTTACTTACATCTTAAATAACAAATACCCTTAAAGATAAACGCATGAATTATCTTTGTGGTGATTCATTGTTTTCTTTTAAAATATACAAGATACGAATGGTAACATTTAAAGATATGAGATTTAAAATAGTAAAAATATAATGCCACAAGTTCTTCAGCTCCATACTGAAGTGCTGCTGCATCTGAGTAAATGCAGGTCCAACGGAATAAACCAATAGATACTTGTCTTGGAAATATCTTTTTATTTTTTATTGGTTATTTGCTTTAGAATTTAGATCTATATTTACATTTTGTTATATCTAATATCTAATCTGGTATATGCAGACGATTGACACCATTTCAAGCTCACGAATATTTAATTTTTCTACTAATTTGTTCATTTCAAAAGTAATAAAGAAATTACTTTTTTTTGAAAAATTTCTAAAGGCAAATTTTTTGAACCGTCTTATTTATATTAAAATATTTTCTTTTCCTTGATCTATAAAACCTTTGCATTGAAAATGAAATATTAGAATATTTCTTTTGGAACAAATTGAAATCATTTAAATTCAATTTTCACATTTTTATATTATATTTGTAGGGGGAGATGACAGAAGAGTTCTCTTATGGAGAGTAGAACAAGCGATTCAAGGAATTGGAAAACCAACAGTTATGCGATCTGAGCATTCTAGCAATATATTCTGTCTAGGCTACGATAACAGCAAGTCAAAAATATTTTCAGCAGGCAACGACGATCAAGTAATCGTACATGATCTTCAAACGTAAGATACTCTTAGTTTATCAATTGAGTAGTTTAGGAGAAGAAAGGGGATCTAAGTTCGAATTATGAAATTTCATAATTTGAAATCTTTATTATTGACCAACCATTTCTATTTTCAGGGGAGACCCTTTAAATTTTTTTTTACACGAGAAACCTGTATACGGTCTATCCATTCATCCACACAACGATTTCGTGTTTGCAAGTGCCTGTGATGATGGAAGAGTTCTTATATATGATATCAGAGGCTCCACTGAATCCTTGTGTCTGGCACAATACAAAAACGCTTTTCACTCGGTTATGTTCAGTCCTATTGATTCTAAAATACTAGCCACTGCTAATGCAAAGGAAGGGGTCAGCTTGTGGGACATTCGCAAACCCTTGGAGTAAGTATTTGCATATTAAAAACTGGTTCGGTTTTCAAGATTTAGAAGAGGAGCGATTTTTGCAAAATTGTATTTTAAAAAGTATATAATTCCAGGCTTTATTAATTTGCAGACCTTTTTTACGATATGGCGCCGATGGACCACCGCAAAGTTGTATGTACGTAAGCTTTAATTCAGCTGGAAACCAATTGTTAGCTTTGAGAAGAAGATTGCCACCAGTTTTATATTCTGTCGACTCTCCAAAACACCTTTGTCAATTCGACCATCGTGGATATTACAACAGTTGTACCATGAAGTCTTGTTGTTTCGCTGGAGACAATGATGAATACGTTTTATCAGGCAAGAAACCATTAATATAAAATTATTAAGTATATTAATATTAATATTATTGCCTAATGTATCAACTTTCTATTTTACAGGTTCTGACGACTTCAATCTTTACATGTGGAAAATTCCGACCGACAATACTCAATGGGTTGATTCTGCACATATGAAGCTCTGTGGTCACAGATCCATCGTGAATCAAGTGCGTTACAATCAGAGCAGTTGTATCTTAGCTTCTTCAGGAGTGGAGAAGATCATAAAAATCTGGAGTCCATTTCCCCTAGGGTATGGTTCCTTAGGAGGATTGAAGGTAATCTTTTAATTAGTTTGATTATTAAGCTTCTTTTAACATATTTTCAACGTGTTATTACTTTTACAGAGAGATTCGGGTAAGCAGGAAAAACAGCGCAGAGTCTTCGCTCATAACGAGTACATCGATTTAGTTCTGCGACGTGGACACTTCATGACTCACGATTATAGCCATCAGTCGACGAGGGAAGATCCTCGAATGATGGCTTTCTTTGATTCTCTAGTGCAACGTGAAATTGAGGGATGGAGCTCTGGAGATGCTGCAGCTCCACAAACTCCAAGTGATACCGACAATTTAAATGCGAGAAACTCTCAAAATGGAACAGATTCTGATGGTAAGTTATTCTTGTATTTAACAAGGACTGAGAATATTTTCTGAAAGCTTAGAAACTTGATATTAATATTAATTTAAACTATCTAACAGATTCGTTGGATCTTTCATCTGATCGTCAATTAATGCTAACTATTCTGGGACCGTCAGTGAATTCTCGAAATACTTCGGCCGGAATGACACCAGAGAGATCTTCTGGGTCACCAAACCGTATAACCCGTCTTATAGCCAATCGTAGGACAAAACTGATGAGACTGGCAGGAATGGATATATCAGAGACAAGCACACGCAACACTTCTACCACTCCCAATACAAATGGACTTGTTGGTGAACCAAGTTGCGCCTCGGAAACAGGAACTGAAAGCTCAAAAACAAAAACCAAGTCAAAATCAAAGCTCAAAGGTGCCAAGAGAAAACTGAGTAAAACCCCCTCCAGAAACAGTAGAACTAGGAAAAGATCCACGGCTGTCGAATCTCAGACTGAAGAACAAGCAGATGCAACCCAACCAAGTACAAGTTCTGGTGTTATTTCACGAAGATCGAGATATACTTCAACTCTTGTTAATTGCAACGCGAGACATTTTAGTAGCAGCAGTTCGGAGGATAATGATGTCGAGATTTCTGTAAAGAGGAAAAACCTTAAAACTGATTCAGACAGTTCGTCGAAAACCCACAAAAGGAAACATAGAAAGTGCAAAAATAATGTTATGTTAAAAATAATGAGTGGAAAGAGCTGCAGAAAAAAACAGAAAGTCGAGAATGATACCGATGAAGAGTGGTGCGAGGATGTTGCGAATGGTAAATCAAACATTTATTAATTTTTATTTAAAAACCAAATAATTCAGAATGTAAATTAATCAAATTGAATCAATTTAGGTTCCAGACCCGAAACCGCCGAAAGTCATGAGACGCCGTTGAAAAGAACAAACAGGAGGATGCCTCTAACTTCAGACAGTGGTATCACTTCGGGAGTATCTACTTCCGAAAAAAGTCGACCTTCGGTTCAGTATAATGGGAAAGATGTCGATAGTTCAGATCACGAACAGAATTTAAAAAATCTCGTGTCCTTTATGAAGAAAGTGGACGCTACAAAGCGCAGTTACCGTAAACGCACGCAGCAGCCAGTCACGTCCGATTCTTCTGACTAGAATTTCCTTATTCTAAGCCGTGAATCTCTTTCTCTTTTTGTAAATAATAAAACTGTGATTCCTCGAAGTATATTTTTATAACACTAAGTTTAGCCTCTGCGAGGTCAATCGACTTTTCTACGTTTTCGTTTCTTCTTTCGTTTTTCGAGTTCATCTTTCATTCATCGTACCAATCCCGACTGCGTACCCATTCGTACGATTAAGCAACAAATATTGATAAAACTTTATCATGGAATTGGTAGTATCGCTTTCTATATCGATTCGCTTCAAATAAAAATCCAAGTCCATATGAGTATTAATAGTAACTAGGAGGAACTGAATTAATCGGATTTTCATGTAGTGATTCAAGTGATTTTAAGTGAACTAATTGATGTATTCTTGATCTATACGCGCGCCATGGGAAAGTAGTGATGCATTGGTACATATATTCTACTACGCTTTTTTTATAAATCATTTATGTCTTTTGCGTTCATCCATCCTACAGTAATCGTTAATAATAAATAAGCTCTAACATATACTTGTCATTTTCTTTTCTTACAAGATCTTCCCTTCTTTAAATCTCGCGAAATTATACAATGTAAATTCAAGTGGAACTTTCAACATCTCCTAATCTACGAGCAAATTGACGTCAGCGTGATTTCTTAACACCACATCCTTCCTGTGATCCTGAAATCTTCTTTGTATGCATAATTAGTCATTAGTAGCCTGTTCTGCACTATTGTTATTTTCTCTTCTCTTTCCTTATCAACTGTCTCTTGTGATGAGTGGGATGAGTGGCTTTGCGACTTTAATGCAACAAGTGTCTCAACATTTACTCTTTAAATGTGAATTAAGTGTAAAAAATTTAGTTTAAACGTTTAGGGAATAATAATTTTCTAGTAGAATTAACAGATTTTGAAAGCTTATTTATGATGTGTATTTTCTTTATCTTCTGGTGCATAGCGAGTTCATTGGCCTATAATGTCGACGTAGAAAATGCGCAGATTTTTAAGGATCCTAAGGAGGAAACAGTGAACGAGAGGAAAAGTTATTTTGGATTTTCAGTGGCTTTGTATGTAGATTCGAATAATTGGGAAAACTCTTTAATATTAGTGGGAGCTCCGAGGGCAAATGTTAGTTTAATGAAAACGGTCACTGAACCTGGAAGTGTCTTTAAATGTCCTGTTGGGGTGGATGGATCCTGCAAAGAGTGGATTTTGGATCCTACTGAATCTAACAATCAATTGAAGGATAATGCTTGGACGGGAGCTACTATCGCTATTAAAAATGGAACAAATCCTACAGTTGTGGTATTTCACTATTCGCTTAATTAATATTAATTTTGGTTAATTTTAAATTACTGTAACCCATGAATAATTTTATTTTATACAGGTTTGTGCTCCTCGTTGGAAAATGAAATTAGGCCAAAAGGGAAGGATTCCCGTCTGGTACATGAATGGAATTTGCTACAGAACTAGAGCGAATGATTCACTTTTATTTGAACGTCCAATCAACGGAATATCAAAAAGCAAAATTGCACCATTTTCATTTCCATCGACAGACTATCAGATTAGAAAGCTGGACGGAAACAACTTTTATTCTTACTTTTTTGGAATGAGTCAAGCAGGTTTTTCATTACACATGGTTCCGAATAAAGAGGATTTAACATTAGGCAGTCCTGGTATTTTAAACTGGAAAGGAGCGCCGCTTTTGGTTGAAGTGGAGGAAAGATCTCCGATAAGAGAAGAAGTAATTTACAAAAATATAGGGAGAAATTATGTTTCATATTTTCATCTCTATGATACCATTGACGCTATTGAGGAAGAATCTTCTATCAAATATAGCGATTATTTTGGTAAGTAAGCTTAACATTCTATTCTTCATTTTACTCAACGAAAATTATAGATAAATATTTTTTCGCTCTGTAGTACTAATCTTTTTTCAAATATAAGACTGCGTACAGAGCGAAAAAATATTTAGTTTTGATACTTTTTGCATAAAGCGAGGAAATCAAAATCTGACTTCAAAATTGAATATTTTTTATTTTACTTATAAAATATTTGAATTAGATATTTTCCGGCTCTGTACGTATAATTCTAGTTACAAATTAATTAATTCTACCGAGGGAAGAAATTATAAATTTAATATTTGTTGAGTAAAATGAGGAAATCAAATTTTTGGATTAGAATGTGGCTCCAACACCCTTAAATTAAAATATTTTTATAGGATATTCAGTGAGTTCAGGGTGTTATTTTCGAGAAAGAGAACGCTGGTTTTCATCTGGATTGCCTAGAGGCGATAATTTAAACGGCCGAGTCTTAATTTTTTCACATCGAAACAAGACTCTCAATACTCATTTTTTAATAAAAAATACTTTAAATGGAGAACAACTTGGGGAATATTTTGGATCTACTTTGGCGTCTTGTGATTTAAATAACGATGGTAGAGACGATTTAGTTGTTGGTGCTCCATTATGGACAAATGTGATGGAAGAAGGTCGAGTTTACGTATTTAGCAAGAAAGGTGACGATGTAAGTAAAATTGTAATTTGTAATAATTAATATTTTTAAAAAACCATTTCTAATGACGTTTCAAATTTTTAAATCTGGATCTAATTGCTAAAACCGAATTTTTATAGGACTACCTTGAAGCCCAATATATTCATGGAGAAGCTGTAAAAGGAAGATTTGGATCAGCAATATCTTGCATTGGAGATATTGATTACGATAGTTATGGAGATATTGCAATTGGAGCCCCTTATGAAAATAATCATGGTGCTGTATATATTTACAGGGGAAGTAAAAACGGTTTACAACTAAGTCAAAAAATATTGGGCTCTGAAATTTCTCCCTCGCTTCGAGGGTTTGGAATTTCCATTTCTGAAGCTCGAGATATCGACGGAAATGAATATCCTGATATTGCAGTCGGGGCTTATTTATCTGATCAAGTAGTTCTTTTTCGTTCTCAGCCTGTTGTTACTTTAAGAGTATCAAGAATTAATCCTATTGCTTCAACGAAATTGCTAAGAAATTCTACCTTTTTTATTGCTGAGGCTTGTTTTTATTATACTGGTATATATGTACCCGAAAATCTGAGTAAGTATCGAGAATTTAAATAAAAAGATTTATTATATTTAGGATATTCAACTTTAGATTATTAATTTTTCAGATGTGACGTTACTTTTGAAAATTGATGGAATTTTTGGAAGAGCTAGACTTTCAAAAGAAGCAAATAATGCGACGATTTATGAACTTCCAAGAACTTTGAGCAAGGATATCGAGTCGTGTGACAGCTTCAAAATATATCTTAACGTAAAATCCAATTTTTAATTATTTTTGCACTTGCTCGAATTCATTTCAAATATGATTCAAAATTAACATAAGTATTTTTTTAAAAATTGGATTTATCTTTACAGACCAAAATCCAGAACTTTATAGATCCAATCGAAGTATCAGTATCATTAACTTTGGAGACCCCTTCGCAGACTAACGAGACTACTACCAAAAATAAATTTTGCAAAACTTGCCCTGTGATAGACAAGGAAAATTCTAAAACGGAAGATTTTATGCCACTGCCATTTACTGTGGATTGTGGATCTGATGACATTTGTACTTCTAAGTTAAATATTTCGATTTCGAGTGATTTGCAAAATAATAGTTTTGTCCTTGGATCTCGAAATACTTTTGCAGTATTTGTGAATATTTCGAATCACGGTGAACATGCTTATCAAACTGAAGTTCGAATACAAATTTCAGAGCCTCTAGTTTTGGCAAGTGTTCCACCAGAATGTAGCGAAAATTCAATGGAAATGTATGGAATTCAAAAAGCAATTGAAGTGATATGTAGTGTTGGAAATCCTCTAGAAGAGAGCGTAAGATTTAAAAGTTTACTTCAATTTTATATTTTTATTTAACAAAAATTTTTTTAATTCGAGAATTTGTTGTTCTTATAGAAAACAATAACATTAGAATTGGCCACAAATGGATTAAAATGCGACAGTAATTATACAGAGCTCGAAGCTACTGTTTGGACTCAAAGTGTAAACTTAAATTACAATAACAGTTACAAAATGCCGATTTATTTTACCATCGACTTAGATATGTTTTTATTAGGGTACGTCTACTATAATTAAGTGGAATTTCCTATTGATTCTAAGTATCAAAATCTGACATAAAAATTTCTTAAATTTTTAGGAAATCACCCGAAGATTTGTATTCATACTCGAAAGATGAAGCAAGTGCAAAAAATAGAATATTCGAACACCTCTACGAAATCCAACAATTCGGTTCTTGTGCATTGGAAGAAGTCATAGTGGCCCTAAGAATTCCTACTTTTTTAAAAGAAGAAGAAAATAATATTGAAATCGTGAAAGTCATTGAAATTAGAGGATTCGTAAATGATCAGGAGATTATCTGTTACGATTCAAACAAAGAAAAATTAATTTCATTCGAGGAAACTAATTCCGTAAATGATGCTGATTTAGAAAAACAACAACCAATTGAAGTTTTCGAAACGTTTAAAGTGACAGAACATCCTTTACAATACATTCCACCCGAAAATAGAAGTTTATATATTAATTGTTCGAGTTCAATAATTCATTGTATAAAAATAAACTGCAAGTTCGATGGACTTTCAAATTCATCAAATACAAAAATTCTCTTGAAGCTGGAATTGCAATCTTCGGTTTTTCAATGTAAGGAATCTTCTAATCTAATTCCAAATAGAAATTCTTGCTAAATTTAAAAAAGAAATTTGTTTTCAGCAAGCAAAATGGAAGAAAAAGACATTCTATTTTTCGTTTCGGAAGGTGCAATGATGGTTACAAAGTCCGAGGGATTTGTGAATACAATTGAAACAAAAACTAATGTAACTTATGTGGGAACGACATTTTTGGGATCGCCTATTGAACAAAAGATCGCCCTTTGGATTTTAATACTATCAACTCTCTTAGGAATACTTCTATTGACTTTTCTAATTCTAATATTAACAAAACTAGGCTTTTTCACCAGAAATCGAAGAAAAAAACTCCGAGCTTTAAAAGCTGATTCAAAAGTAAGTAACTCTTTAAAATTAAAATTAAAATTTACATTAAAATTAAAATCTTCCCTACAGTAATTTAATTCATGAACTATATTCTTCTCACAGAGAAGAAGGAGACCAGTAGCAGCAGCGACTTCATCGAGAACAGCCTTGGACCAAGATTACTAATTAAAAAAGCTTCATTCACATAAATTAATTTATTATCTTGCTTTAAAAGCAATCATGTATACAACTAGGTAGCGTTAGTGGTGCACCGATACGTAAAAGTTCAACATCTCAAAAAATGAATAAAAAAAATAAAATGCTGGATAACCAAATCAATTCTATAAACATAAAACTATTTCATTCGATGTTTCTGCTTCTCTTAATATTAAAAATATTGTACTGTAAAAATTGCTGGCTTGGATAGTAGATCGAAAAATGTCTTAATAAAAGTTCAATAAAATTTATCTTACAATACAATGGAAATATATATATGTGAGATTCTCTTTGTACTTGAAAAACATTCCTACGTCCAACTAGAGCTGCAAGGCCTTTTTCGAACATCGAATCAAATTCGCTGTCTTAATATATGTTCACATTGTGCATATATACTATTTTATTTTTTGATTTAACAGTATTAATCTAAAAATATTAACAATTCTCCGTTTAAAGCGTTGGCATGCTTCTTAATGTGGAAAAAGAGATTTAGAGAACATTTTAATGTGCGTCTGCTGAGAATTATTTAAATTTAATATTTAAGACACGTTTAAGTTAATCCTCGTCATCTCCAAGACCTAAACCTTTGGAAATTTCAGCAGCGGATAATTTCCCACCTCCTGAAGCGGGGGGGCTAGGTGACCTTGGAGAAGGTTGTGGAGGTGCTGAGTCGTGATGTCTTCCGAAATCTTGAGGCGGTGGTGCATAAGAGGGACGATCATCATTATGATGAGATTGCTGCGCAAATTATTTATAATTAAAATACCTAGGTTCAAATTTGTATAGCTAGAATTTTAGTAGAAAGTTAGAGAGAAAGAATATATTATACATTTTAGAAAAGCTAGACACGTATTTTTGGAATTCTGAGAGACCTCTGCATAATACATCCAAGAAAGTTTATTCCCAAAATCTTTCTTCGATGTATTTCTCCATTTCCAAGTCTTGCAAATTTCCATCATACCTCTTCTAATGCAGATTGCACTTCTCGCAAGAAAGCATCGACCTAGTAAAGATAAAAACACCAAAGCTCTAAGAGTTAATAGGAAAAGATTACAAAGCATTAATCTTCTAAGCAGAATTGCAAAAGCAGACTTGTAAAAACACAATACAAAAAAAAAATAAATAAATTTATTACTCAGAAAATATATTTCACAAAAATATATCACAGATTAAAAATTGTTTTTATACAATAATATTAGATAAGATTCTTGAAGGTAACAAAATAAATATCCAGAGTTTTGAAAAATATAAATAAATAGTCTTAAAAAAAAGTCACTTATAGTATAGTATTACACATGAAATTAGAATACTGCCGTTTGTAAGGTAAAGTATGTAAAATAAAGCTATTAGCTGTTAGAAGCAAAGCAACCATGGTAAGGAAACGCCACTCTTCACTTACGCCAAAGACATTGTGGCGAACTTGCCATTCCTTTTTTTCTACTTACGTCCTTGCGTTTCGAAAATCCATCGATTGCTGAACTGAGTAAGCTTGAGCCAAGAGCTGAGCCCAAATTTGATAAGAGGTCAGAACCTTGCGAGCCTTGGCCTCCTGCAGGATATCCTCCTCCTTGATGATAACCATCGTAGCCTCCGGAGGGTTGATAGGCAGGTTGTTGATGACCTCCTCCAAGGACACCTCCTAAAATTGAACCTAATCCTCCTAGAGAATCTGATTGTGGTGGTGGTGGTTGTTGATAATGACCTCCTCCACCTCCGCCTCCTAAAAGAAAGATAAAACATGTTACTCTAAAGAATCGAAAAGTTAATTTATAAAGTTTTGATGATTCTGAAAGCTATTCTTTGAAGAAGTCCGTGATCTACTGACTTTTGATAAGGACCTTGAAGATAATGAATAATTTTTCGGATGATGTAACGCAATTGCGTGTCTCAGCATTCCTATCATCTTTGTAATTACTATTTATTATATATCTTACTAATTCCATTCCTTTCATAAAACTCCAATAACTTTAATAAAATCCTTTAAATTCCTGATCATTTTTCAAAATTTGATGTAATCAAATATACAAAGATCACCTACCAAGAGCTCCCAGAATAGACCCTAACATTCCCCCTTCTTGAGGTGGATATCCAGCTGGCTGTGGTCTAGCACCTCCTCCTCCAGATAAAGCATTAGCAGCCAAACTACTCGCAAGAGCGGCACCCAAGGAACCCAAATTTAAACCCTCCGTCTGAGATTTAGAAGAATCTGTTTTCTCGTGATCGTCATGCTCAGTGTCCTTATTTTGCTCCTTTCTCTTCTGCAAAGTAAACCAGAATTAAAAGACGAGAAGAATGTAAAATTGAATAAAAAAAAGTGTATAAATCGAATTTAAAATAACGTAGAATCACTCGCAAAACAAATTCTTTCCTTGGAAAATTTATGAGATGAGTCAGTCTGCTTCCTGAGAATCGATAAATTCAGTCTCGGGAATAGAAAATAAATAGATGAGAATGGTGCAATTAAGGGTGATTAAGAGGGGGGACTTTGGAATATTAAGAATGCAGAGTGGGATGAGTTTCTGGAAACGAGACTAAATATCGAAAGTGGTTTAAACATTATTTTTAAAAACATGGAAGTGGGAGTTATTTATTTACGTTGTAAGCGTGCATTGCTGCTGCTACACCTCCTGCAGCGACCAATCCTCCGAGGGCGAGACCCATTTTGTCTAAACAACCCCCGAAAGCATCTTCCTCTTCTGCCTTTTGGTGACCAGGTTGGTAGCCATAAGCCCGAGGATCTCCTTGTGGTGGACCATAAGCATTTGGTGGTGGTCCATAAGCACTTGGTGGTGGTCCATATCCTCCAGGAGGGAATCCTTGAGGCACGCCATTTGGTGCCGAAGGATCCAAGTTGGGATATAAAGAACCCGGTTCTAAAGTGGAATTTAATTTTCAATTATTTAAGTAAGAAAAAAGTATGTAAAAAAATATTATTTGAAAAAATGCGAGCACCACTATAATAGTTGGATTTAATTACTTTGTGGGCCAAAATCTGCAGGTGGCAGATCAGGAACAACAACAGGAGCAACTCTGGATCTTTGTTGGTCTGGAAGTGTTTCATAAAAGATGGAAGAAATTTCAACGTCTCCGTCAATCGTGAGATGAGTGACTTTTTGGAAAGGAAGTCTGTGATTGAAATCCGTATAGTGCCTTCCGTTAATTGCAATTTTGTAGCAATCGTACTTGCAGAGAACGATGATTTCAAAATTTTCACCGGGCCGAATCAACATTGGACCTCCGTTTTCTTCCTCGCCCCAATTCATAGACTGAATGTGATTCCTGGTGATGAATCCATCGGTAAAACGAGGGGAAATGTGTATCGCAATGTCGTCTCTGGGATTCAAGTTTGGCCCCAGCTGGTAATTCACAGCAAAGCGCACTGCTTCTGGTGGAGCCTTGCCCTGGATTTTGAGCATTTTTCCGGGGAAAAGCCCTCCCTCAACTTCGCCAACATAGGGAATATCCTGTGAAATAAATAATTCTTATGATTACTAAAATAAAATTGGAATTCAAATTATTCTCAGTAAGATACAAATCCAAGAGATAGAAAATCTAAATGAAATTTTAAGAATCAAAAGTCAATAACTGAAACATAGAACCGTTAACTCTAAAAGAAAAATAAACAAAGTTTACTCGTATATATATATTCTTATGGATAAATATTATTGACAATTAGATAATTCTTATGTTTACTTTCTTGTGAATTGAACATTTAACTGCAAATTAAAGTGAAAGAAAAATTATTATCAAAAACAAAAATACTCCGGGTTATTTTTGAATACGGGTGAATGTCATTGCTACTATAACTGTATAATCGAATAATGAATATATTTATAGCCACTGCAGTGCCGACTGCTGCAGATGTTTCTTTTTCTATGGAAATTCGATTTCAAAATCAAGAAAGAGGAATAATAATTAAGAAAGTGATGAAAGTTTAATCATGGAGTTATTAATACTTACTGGATTATTAACGGTTTGGAAGGACATTTTTCTGGATTGAGGGGCACTTCGAAAGACGTAATTTGTAACAATCGATTCCAAAATTAGTAAGACTAATATATAAAATGCTAAGTTTACTGCGCACGAACAACACACCAGGACGACCAGCGCCTTCGGATTTACAATATTACAGGCAATTACACCTCACCACATTCACTATTTCACTGCCATCAGATTTCTATTTACAGAACTGACGTTTTCGGTATAAACTATCGAAGGAATTGAGGAATTCAAGATAGAAGGGAGGGGGGAGAAGACATGGATTCCATTCCACGTGGAATGTTTCAAAATATAAACTGTAATCATTTTATTCTAAATAAATCCCAGGCGTAGACAAAAAAAATAGATGTGTCAGAAAAAGGGAACTGGGTGCTAAAATTACCTCAAAAATTTAAAAAAATAGTGTGGAATTTGGAATTTTAGAAAACTGTAGGCAATTTCTGTATACCAGTTGCTGGTACGCGCGGTTTTGATCCAAACTATTTATCCGGAGAGTTCAATAAATTTAAATTGTGTAAAATAATAATAAAAACAAATTTTTATTGTTTTAAAAGTAAATAAAAGTATATGTAGATAAATAAATAAGTAATAATTTGGATTTATAATATTTTGGTTATTATTTCTATTTGAACCGAAAAAATTTTCTATTCCTATGGAAATTTCAGTACTCATGAGTCACAGTCCTGTAAATTTAAGGGAGTCGAGGTGTTCAGAAAGTTGCCTATACTTAGGCGATAGGAGACAGGAAATTGATGAAAAATCTCTGATAAAGAAAATAATTTCAGTATAATACACCCAGAGAAAAAGTTTGTTTAAATCAAATAAACGTATATTTGCCTCAGAGCCAAATAAAAAATATCTTTGAATTAAATAAAATTTATTTGATTCAAAGATATTTGTTCTTTGAATTAAGGGTGTCGGATCCAAGTGTTAAGCTCCAAATTCTATTCTCCATTTTACTCAACGAAAATTATAAATAAATATTTTTTCGCTCTGTAGCACTAATCTTTATTCAAATATAAGACCGCGTACAGAGCGAAAAAATGTTTGGTTTCGATACTTTTTGCATAAAACGAGGAAATAACTTCAAAATTCAATATTTTCATTTTACTTAAAAAATATTTGAATTAGATATTTTCTCGCTCTGTACGCATAATTCTAGTTAAAAATTGATTAATTCTGCAGAGGGAAAAAATTCCAAATTTAATATTTGTTGAGTAAAATGAAGAAATCGAATTTTTAGATGAGATCTTGGCTCCAACACCCTTAAAAAGAAAATTTCTTTCAATCAAAAAAATCAAAGAAAAAATATCTATTTGATTCAAAGATATTTTTTCGTTAGCTCTGAGGCAAATATACGTCTATTTGATTCAAACAAACTTTTTTTCTGGGTGTAATTTGTAGTGCATGTTTAAAAATTATTTGAAATCGCTTTAATCTTCTATGGAATCTTTTATTTTGAATTTTGATTTTTGCTAATCTCGATACATATGTAAATATTGTTCGGTCAGAAGAAATTTTAAATAACTCTATGATAGAATATAACCAGATCCATGCGAAATTTCGTTTTATTCTTGGAAAGTATAGAATTACCACGATAATGTTCTATTAAGGCGAAGCGAAGAGACGGACGATTAATTAACAAGCCGATTAAAGAAGTCAGCACGTGTTATATCCGCCTACAGTAATTGATGCTCTTGTGAGAACATTATTTGTACTTTCAACCTTTTGTCTAATTCTAAATTTTATGGCCTCAATTTTCAGAAACTATATTAATTTAAAAAAAAGAGTTGGCAAACGTTTGTCTTCGAAAACAAAAAGAAGAATAATGATATTGAATTTATGATTGAAAATATGTAAAATATATAAGAGATGAATATAGAAAATGATGAATTTATGATATCATATCGAGAGACTTATTGTCTCATCCCCAAAGGCTCAAGAAGATTATTGAGGGAGTGTCGATCGAACTGCAAGTAGCAATCACACGTCACGTTGACTTATCCGTCGTCAGGAGTTCAGGACATCCACCACAACATACAGGGTGTGAAACAATAAAAAGTATTTGGAGCGTGTAAAGGCTAGGCACTGACACACCTCTAATTCGATACGGATATAGACAAAACGTATGGAATCACTTCTATATGCTGTCTCCTAAAACATACAATGTTAAATTTTTTAATAGATCACGTACATCAACGCGTACGATTTTTAAGGGCATGTGATACTTTACCATAAGAGCAATTTAGTTTACCCAATTATACGTTCATAATAATAAATATTTTTAGCAAATAAGAGTAATAAACCTTCCTCTCATGTACACGAAGGTTTGTTGACTCTTATTAGCTAAAAATATTTATTATTATGAATGTATAATTGGTTAAACTAAATTGCTCTTATGGTAAAGTATTACATGCCCTTAATCGTAAAACGATGAAAGCGGGTTTGTCAATTTTTTTTTAAAAGAAGAACAGCTGCTCTGACGGAAGATAAAAATTCCACTTCTACTTAGAAATAAATGCTAATGAAATAGATATATGCGGGCAAACGTTCCTGGGTGTTTTAAGCTTGAAAAATAATATTTAAATCTTGTTATCATGAATCGAAAATATCATCGAAAACATGCAAACTTCATGCTTTAAAAAGAACGGAACGGATATATATATATATATATATATATAGTATACTATCAATTAGTTAAAAACTACTAATTCACAGTAAAAAAGTAACGGTAACTAAATCAATTACTTAAAAAGTAACATTTAGTAACGGTAATTAAATTAATTAGTGAGCCTTACTAAATGAATTATGTAGTACTATTTTACTGTGAATTAGTACTTTTTTACTAATTGATAGTAAAAATGCTTACTAAAGTGTATTACTAAACGAATCCGTACTATTTCATTACTCTCTAAATCTGAATTAGTTATAAATTACTAACGAAATAGTGCCAAATCGTTTATTAATAAACTTTAGTAAGCATTTTTACTATAAATTAGTCAAAAACTACTAATTTATAGTATAGTCTTAGTATTAGTTTTACACTGTATTTATAATATTAGTCAAAAACAACTAATTTATAGTAAAAAAGTACTAATTCAGTAAGTTAGTAACGGTAACTAAATCAATTAGTTACTTTAGTAAGCATTTTTACTATAAATTAGTCAAAAACTACTAATTTATAGTATTAGCCTTAGTATTAGACTTAGTATTAGTATTAGTTTTATAGTATTTATAATATTAGTCAAAAAATATAATATAAGTAATATTAGTAAAAAAAGTACTAATTCAGTAAGTTAGTAACTTTTTTAGTTAGTAAGTTACTTTTTTACTGTGAATTAGTAGTTTTTAACTAATTGATAGTAAAAATGCTTACTAAAGTGTATTAGTAAACGATTTTGGCACTATTTCGTTAGTAACTTATAACTAATTCAGATATAGAGAGTAATGAAATAGTACGGATTCGTTTAGTAATACACTTTAGTAAGCATTTTTACCATCAATTAGTAAAAAAGTTCTAATCCGCAGTAAAAAAGTAACGGTAACTAAATCAATTACTTAAAAAGTAATGTTTACTAACTTACTGAATTAGTACTTTTTTACTATAAATTAGTTGTTTTTGACTAATATTATAAATACTGAAAAACTAATATTAATACTAAGACTAATACTATAAATTAGTAGTTTTTGACTAATTTATAGTAAAAATGCTTACTAAAGTGTATTAGTTAAACAATTTTACACTATTTCGTTAGTAACTTATGACTAATTCAATTTAGAGAGTATACTAACTTCTTACTAATTCAAATTTAGAGAGTAAACCGATTCAAAATTATATATTGCGCACGTTTTTGAGCAATTTTTTCGTTATTTTTAAAAATATAATTAAAAGGTCCTTCTTGGATGATCCACCGTGTATAAAACAAGGACTCGTCGCAGGATCAATAGGTAACTACGTAACGTAACCAGACCCTTCTTCGCAAGGCCTTCAATGCGTCTTACTTGTCCCCTTAGTTCCTACTTCCAATAATCTCCAGCAGACATACTCATGACGTTTCGTACGTTCAAATAATACATATGAGCTCGTGATTCACGTTGAAGGGATGTCAGCTGCTGCTGAATGGTAAGAGCCTGCATTGCATGCCATGGCTCAAATGGGTATACCGGATGAATAGGACGTAGAGATTCAGAAAGTGACCGTCGTCGGTTTACTTTATGGAAAAGGTTACTAAAAAAGGACCATAAAAGCGTATCAGACTCTCTCTCTTTCTCTCTCTCTCTCTTTAAGCTTTTTTACTTCCAAAACCTCTACAAAACCTGATATTCTTTTGTCGATCACGCGCGAATAAAGAAACATAGACCCCACTCAAAATGATGCTTCTGTATTTCTATCAAAGGAAAATTGACACGTGTTGGAATTTCTGTTATAAGGCGTATCTGAGGTTCTTTTCAAGTCCTTTTATCAAATTATGTAGGGTACTATCCCTATATATTGCTATAGCAATAGACAATTGGTATAATATTTAAATACAAAAATATAGAAAATTAAATGACTTTCTCTCTAAAACTGAATCAGTTAAATTTCACTGATTCAAGTTTAGAGTCTCGGAATTAGTATAAGTATATAGTATATGTATAGTATTCTATTTTTAAAGTATTTTTCAATTTAAATGGATAATTATACATTATCTGCATTCTATTTTCCGCAAGTAAGGAAAATATTACAGCGCGTTCTACTTCATTGCCATCAATTCATTATCGCATGTTATTACAGAAGCAAGGACTAATACTAATCAAGAAAGAGTGCCGCTACTGTGGATTGTGGAAAAGTGTTTCTCTTTATATACACGTCCTGTTATGAGAGCCGATTGTTTACGTTTTTCGAGTTAAATACATCATTGGCGAGTGTTCGATGTGCGATTCTTTAGAGTCTAGTAAAAGCCGATCGTAAGAAGACGTAACAATGGTGCAATATGAATTTATTGCACGTAGATGTACATATACAACAATAATGTCGTGTCGTGCATCGATTGCCTGACGAGTAGAAACAAATCCGTTTTACCGTCTGACGAACAATGCGATAATTCAATCTTGTCGTAAAATTCGCGAGAGAATTCTGTTTTGACTGTGGGAGCTTCCTCTCGGAGGAATAAAAATTTAAATTTAAATTATCTCCGTGGAAAGGAAGTGCAGTTCTGTATAATAACATACATCATTTTTATATACGAAAACATCTTTAATTAGTTATAATTTCAATTGGGTTGAAATAAAAAATACCCCAAATTTTTATTTATTTACTAGGAGCAATTTTGGAGAATTTCGAGGAATTTGCAAAAGATTTTAAATAATTTTAAGGAATTTAAACAGATTTAAAGATATTTAAAGAGATTTTAATGAACTTCAAGGAATTTTTATAAATTTTAAACAATTTTAAGATATTTACAAATGATTTAAAAGTTTTAAAAAACTGTTTTCAATTCTTTTAAAAATCCTTTGACGTTTCATAAGATATATCTTGAAATTCTCTAAAATGAAAATTTAAAATTTTAAATAAATTTCTACTAGTAAATAATCCAAAAAGTGCAAAAATAAAATAAAATAACAATTTTCGTCAGACTATACGTCTGAAACTTCAATCCAATATAATTTCACGATTTTTAAGGATGCTAGATTCTCGTTTTTTAAATTGCAAAAACCCCTGTAAAATATGTAAACTGTGAAGATTTAAAAAATGAAAATCATCAGATTGAAATTCGAATACTCTTGATTAAAACTGAATTTTCTGGCTAGTCTATTCTTCTCTAAATTCAAATGATAATGCTGGCGCGAATGTTATGGAACGGTGGTGGGGGGTAAAACTCTTGGTGAAGTCTTTTCAGCCATGTTTTCAGCCCTCACTGGCAGTCAGTAGAGCCAAGTAGAGCGCAGACTGCAGTCTTCGATGGTCGCGCGTATTACGCGACGCTTTGATTTGATGACAGAAATCGTTCGACATTCTGCAGATTACGTAAAAAATAAAACGCTCCAAATTAAATAAACTCGGTCTAAAACTCAGTCATCCCTAGTCGACATACAAAACATTGCGTGCCATATTCTATGTCAGTAATTTCTCTAGTTTTTTCTGTACAATAGCGAATTTGTAACCGACAACAAACTACCTTTTTTCGTGTGTTATTTCATTATTATTGAAAGAAAACGTAAAAACGAGTGATATGGGATTATAGTTATAATGTGACTGAAAAATGAAAGTGATTAATGCTGTGATATGAAAATTTATGGAAATAAGTGTCTAATTTATAAGATGCCGGTAAGAGATACTTTTATTTATAAAACGTTACTATATTGAAGTATATTTTTTACGAACTGAACCAACACGGTGCTCCAAAACAAGACAAAATGGAATGAATTTTTTTCAGGTCGAGTACACACTTCAATTTTTAATTCAGTGTTAAAACCCATTTTTGGGTGATTTTGCGCAATAAATTAACAATTTAGTTATTTTTTGATTGATTGTAGATTTTGAAAGTTTGAAACGGTTTTAGAGGGGAAAAAAATAATACTTTTAAAATATATATGTTTTTCCGAAATTCTTGCAGAATTATTCATAAAATACAATATCAATTTTTAGATTTCTCTCGTCCTTTTAGAAGATAAATTATAGTTTGAAAAGGGAAGTAAAATAATCCAGACCATGATTCAAAATGTTTCTTCACAAAAGAATCCTACAGAAGTAATGCTTTTGTAAGGTCGTGATCTATTGATAACATGGATTGATAACTTCTTTTGCCTCGAGATCGCATTTTAGAAGAAAAGAAAGAGAAAAAGTGTTGTCAACCTAGAGTAGTTCAAAGAGCGGAGAGATAAAAGCTCTGCCTCCAAATTATACAATAAATCTCAATACGAAATAACCGAATATCTTTCAGTCTTTTGAAGATATAGACTATACATACTCTTGGTATGTATTAACTGAGAAACATCTTCTCGAGGGATTTAATTCGTGTATAATCGGTAAATTTAGTGCCATAAAATGTCCATTCTTTCAGAGGAAAGCGAGAATTACGTGACGTAATAACTAAAGTGGATAAAATACATCCGCTTTTTCTTTTTGATCTGCCTTAATTAGGTCTTTTTCAACTGTGCTACAAAATACTTCTCCGGATCCGAAAAATGGAACACTTCAGATTTAAAAAATACCTTTTTTAAATTTCAAGCTGCCTTATAAATTTATTTCACTGTATTTATCGAATAATCCGCTCTAATAATTTTATGAAATAAGCCAGCAAACAAATGAAATTCATTTTAACTGATCTAAACTTCTAAACCAATTATTGCAACTCTAGAGATAGAGTTTCGGTCTTTCTGGGTGACGTCTTTAATTGAACTTAATTACCGATCGTTTTTCTTGTTAAACCCTGAGTCACGGTATCTGAAGTACTTTATGTCCAAATAATTCCCACGTGCTGTCGATCTTATAAGGGGGAGAAAAAATTATGACCATTTTACGGGAGGAAATAAGATTTATATTGGGCATTTCATAAAGTACATATAAATAGAAACAAATGATTCCTCTTTCTCTTATGAAAAGTGCAGTGCATTCAAAACAAATTTTAAAGAAATAAAGAAAAGAATATATAATGCTTAATTGTTGAATAAACAGTTATATTATTTTGCGCAACAGGTACATATTAAAATCAATTAACGCTTTACTCTCTAACAATTAACAAAACCAATTCATAATAGAGAATGTTAAAATCTCATCAGCAAATGCAACTTTTATTTTCGTTAGTAAAGTGCACTGAGAGCACGTATTGCGTTCTTTCGTGACTCTATAGCCATAAGGGGATGTCGAATTAAGTATAGAGGGTGGCCAGATCGGGGGGATGAATCACCCCTCGAAATGAAGCGAATTGTACTCGATCGATATCAAAACCTTGCACGTGGAGATTCGTTGCGTGCTTATTCGAATGAGAAATCAGGAGTCATAATATCAGGAATATAAGATTATTATCTATTCTAAAAAGATGATTGAGTCGAAGTCGAAATATCGTAACGCCTATTCCACATTCCTGATTCGTCGTGTAAGTATCGATAGTGATTTTCTACAATCGATATTTGCTGCATCGTAAATTCCGCGTGAAATGAATTTGAAATTTTGAATTTGATTTTGTTAATAATCATTTTGTCACGAGTCTAATCTCAAAATAGGTACATTCAAAATCTGGGAATTTTATGGAATTTTTAAAGATTTCATGGGAGATAATGTGGGATTTTACATGTTATCGTAGAATTTTAAAGAATTTCAAAAATTTTCTGGGCATTTTTAGAATTTTTCACGACTTTGATCAGATTTCAATCGGACTTGAAGGTACTTTTATGACTTTTAAAATATGTATTTTGTGGGATTTAAATAAGGAATTTAAAACTTTATAGGGAATTTTATTGAGGAATTTCAAAACCCATTTATGATATTTAAAAGATTTTGTAAAATTTTAAGGGTTTTAAAAAAATATTTCTAATTTATAAAAGATTTTGTGATATTTTTAAAGATTTCATGGAATTTGATGAAATCTTTAATGATTTTTAAGAGATTTTAAGAGTTGAGAAATTTCAAGACGTTACTAAAATTTTTTAGAGATTTTCATGAATTTTAAGGGATTTTGACGATTTTCAAGTAACTTTCACTAAATTTAAAAGAATTTTAGAATTTCTAAATAATTTTGTAGAATTTTAAGGGATTTCAAAATATTTAGCGGAATTTTAAAGAATTTAATAGATTTTAAATGTAATATTTGGAGGAATTTTAACATATTTAAACGAATTTTATTTGAAAGGTTTTGAATGAAATTTTAAGAGATTTCAAACAGTTTCTAGGGTTTTAAGGAATTTAAAAATTTTATTGTAGAATTTCGAGGAATTTTGACGATTTTAAAATGATTTTAAGAGAATTTAAGGGATTTTTATGATTTATAAAAGATTTTGTACAATTTAAAAAAATTTTGAAGGTTTTCGTAAAATTTAAAGGTTTCCAAAAATATTTCTAATTTATAAAAGATTTTGTAAGATTTTTAAGGATTTCATGGAATTTGATGAACTCTTTAATGATTTTAAGAGATTTTAAGAAAGTTGAGAAATTTCTAGATATTGCTAGAAATTTTTAGAGATTTCGTGGAATTTTAAGGGATTTATTTAAAAGCTTTGGAAGATTTTTATGCGGTTTTAAGGAGTTTGAAATATTATCCTGAAATTTTAAGGAATTTTATGAGATTGCTAATAATTTTAAGTGATTTCGAGGGATTTTTCTGATATTTAAATGATTTTGTGAGAATTTTAAAGGATTTCATGGAATTTGAAGATATTTCTAATACTTGTAACGGATTTTAAAGGATATAAAAGGGATTTGAATTGTTATTATTAAATTTAAAAGAATCTCAAGAAGATTCTGAAAATTTTAAGAGATGTTCACGAATTTTCAGCGATTTCATGGAATTTGATGAAATCTTTAATGATTTTAAGAGATTTTACTCTCTAAATCTGAATTAGTGAAAAGTGAGTCACTAATTTACTTTAGTGAACATTTTTACTAATTATTAGTTGTATTTCACTATTTCAATTCGTAGTTTTCAACTTTTCACTAAAATTTTAGTTAAAAATAACTAACAATTAGTAGAATTTTTCACTAAAGTAAATTAGTAACTCACTTTTCACTAATTCAGATTTAGAGAGATAAGAGTTGAAACATTTCTAGAGGTTGCTAGAAATTTTTAGAGATTTTCACTAATTTTAACATGGATTTCAAGAGATTAATGATTTTGAAGGTTTTTATGTAAATTTTTAATGATTTTTAAGTGACTTTTAGGAAATTCAAGAGATTTTTAGGATATTAAAACGATTTTGTAGAATTTTATGAGATTTCTAATAATTTTAGGTGATTTCGAGAAATTTTTCTGATATGTAAATGATTTCGTAATATTTTTAAGGATTTCATGGAATTTGATGAAATCTTTAATCATTTTAAGTGATTACAGATTATATAAAATATAATAAATTATATAATATTTAAAAAGAAGATAAATGCGCGCGTGGAGCGCGCTTTCGTTCTTGTAAGAATATAAAAATGGGTGAGTCTAAAGTAAATATGTAAGCTAAACCCTTGCGGTCTTGACTTGTGCAAATAGGGGCTGAATCCCGAGCAAGTGATGAAGTGAAAAGGGTTGAGGATGTCGAAGAAGAGGCGCTAGCATGTTCCCTTGTGACACTTGGACGATCCTTGCTCTGACTTTGATTCTTGGCAACTTGGAAGCTGTTTCTGTTGTGGACCCTCACCTTAATGATGAATACGCACTTGAGCACCAGGTCACTTATGAGGAAGCCATCAGCCAAGCAAGGAACCTCAAGCTTTATCCGGGTAATTATTTATATTTTAAAAGAATCTTGAATGTCATAAGCAAGATTTCGATTGTTTATAATTGTGCAATTCTTATATTCTTCAACATAATTCATAATGCTTTCTGCATGACACAGATTTAATATTACGGCTTCATTAGATCCGGGAATGCCTTAAGATGCAAAAAGTTTTTCCATTGATAGTTTATAAAATATATGAAAATATAGGAGAAATGACAGTCCTCAATTTTGAGATCGCGACACTGTTAAATGACTTTGTACCGTTCTTTCTGCCTCCCTGGACAGTTGGCAAGGACAGAAAAGGTATGATTATACACACAATCACACATAGACAACAATATTTGCTAAGACGACGAGCGTCGCGTTTAAAATCTGCAACTCTTGAAAGAACGCCTTGTCTCTTAAACAAACTTCCCTCGCGCACCTAAAGATTAGAGAAGATACGTTAAATTCTTTCTGTTTACAAAATTATTTAAAAATTATTATTTTATTCGACATTATAGAAGAAACGGTTATTGAGATTGGATATGTTTTCTACACAAAACGAGTTATGAGCCTTGTCATAAATTTGCAAGAATCTTTTCTGTTATAATAATATGTATTAACAAAACTGGAGGACACAAATGTGAAAGAAAAGAAGATTTAAAAGGAGTTTCTTTTACACGTTGCATCCATCCCGCAGAATTGCGTAAAGCCAAGAAACTAATTGATGTAAATGGTATGCATGACCATCAGATTTATGCAATTGCCATGTGGATTAATAAATGTTCTGTCAATCGAGAATATAATGAAAACGTAACTTTTAATTGAAAAGCACGTGTGCAGGTAGAACAAGTGTGCCACCGTTTCTTTTTTATTATGTCTGTTCTCTAAATTTGAATCAGTTATAATTTTTACTAATTACTTGTTAATAAGCAGAAATCAGATTTATCGGATGCTAAATTGTCGAATACTAATTTTTTAATAGTTGAATTAATTACTCTTATTCATTTTCAAACTCTGTGATTAATGTAATCATTCAGAATTATTTATATTTATATATTATTTATATTTATAGATATATATTTATTATCAATTTTTAAATTAGTTGAATAAAGTTGAGATAATTTTTATAATAGACATGATTTTTAATCAATATTTTTTTCGCAGGACCCATTCCCGGTTGCAAGCCTTGTACTCGACAGGAGATGACATATTGTAAAGATGGCAGCGTCATAGCTGATCATTGTTGCTGCGAAGGCAGCTACAATGGTAAGTTAAGTCCTATTAAATTAATAAAAATGCAAAAAAGACAAAAATCAAATTTTAAGCTTAAAAAAAAAAGTTTCACTCCAATGAAATCAATCTTATGACTCTTATTACTTGATTACTTGTGCGCTAAAAACGGAAACTCGAGGTGTCAATCCATGCGTAAAGTATCAAGCCAGATAAAAAATTAACGGACGATTGCGCATGGGTTTACGGCCAATGCCGTTTCAAATCACCGTATAATGCTTCTCTATCACACTTGAAATAGGTTGCTGGAGCGAAAGTTGGAAATAGGCATTGTTTTTTGAAACTATGATGCCAGATAAACGTAAAAAGGGATTGAGTCATGTTGAGTGTGTATTTTTGGTTTTTAAAAGAAATCTAATCGAACGGTTTTTCATCCAATTCATACAGATTGAAGTACATGCAATAAAATTCTACAAATAAGAAACAAATCATTTTATATAAGAGTACTTTTTATATGCACGCTTTTTTTCTTAATCAGAGGTCACTTCTTTAACATTTTTAATTATTTTATACGTTTTATTTGTCAAAATTAATCTATTTTCCGCAGTTTCTCTTGAATTCTATTTTCTTTTTCATATATGAGAGAGACTTGAAGAAAATGTAACTAGTTCAGCCTGGTTTTGAAACCATAAAGCATAATAGAAGCTTAAAAATACGTTGAACATTATAGGCTTCTATACCTTGGATTATAGGGGACGCAGAATGAATAATTCGGTTGAGAACAGTGACGCAAGAATTTTTGATTAGCCCCCCCCCCTCTTTTTTCAATTTAAACAATTTTATGATAATCATGAAAAATAAGTACAGAAGGACGTAAAGTTTTATGTATAAATTGTAACTTTTATAGCTGGAGGTAATATAATAATTGTAGAAAGTTTATTTAATTTTGTGAGAAAAATAGTGAAAAAAAAATATTTTTGAAACCATACACATTATTTAATTACTTTTTTAAGGGCATGTAAGACTTACCCAATCCCTACCTTACCGACATTTTTTTGTCTGCAACGTTACGTCTGCATTTATTGAGATATCAAATTGAAAATTTCTAAAATTGATGCTAAAGCATTAAGGTACGTTTAACTGGTCCTAAATATTGACATTTATAAAAAATTTAAGATCAGATAAACATACCTTAGTAAATTTTCTTTAATTTTAGAAATTTTCAATTTGATATCTCAATAAATGTAGACGTAGCGTTGCAGACAAAAAAATGTCGGTAAGGTAGGAATCGGGTAAGTCTTACATGGCCTTAAGATCGAAAATCGAGTATAAATTTCCATTTAATTTTCACAACTTCCAAGTTCTCTATTTTCACAGCTTTTTCCTTTTATATTTCGAGGGGAATTTCAACCCTTCTAATCATTTTTCAACCCGAAAATACAATCTAAATCCGCTCCTGGTTGAACCGATCGATGCAAGTTGCTATATATGTATACGCAATAGAGAAACGTGATGTGAGAATTGATAGATAAACTGTTTCCACAAAAATATATTTCTCAATTCTTCTCTTTTCAAATGGGATCGTTTTAAGAACTTTTCTTTAAAATTGAAATACAAATCTATAAAAAATATTAATAATTGTGTGTAAATAAATATTTAAAAATATTTTTCAATCCAATGTTGCGTTATTTAGTTTCAATATAGTTGTTCAATTGTCCAGTAGCACGATAATTTTCTAATTGTTATTCTGAGCTGAAACGGAAGGGCAATCACCTGTTCAGGAAACTATATAGTTCGCATTGCAAACTGTCTTTTTTTTTCACTCAAGTATGTAAGATGCGTACACACGTGCATTTCTTGCAATTTCTTAGTTAGATATAGAAGTGACAGATAGTACAATGTATGATTCACGAAGGAATGATTCAAAAAATATTTATACAAGATTTTCGCAAATGCCGCTGTTTTTATACTGATTGCCGGTCATCTAACTCGATTAAAAGATTAAATGTCTTCAGAAATTCAGTTTATTGTGCAGAAATTGTTGCTCAAATTAAATTAAATTAAAAAATATTCAGAGACAGTATTCATTTCCATAAAAGGTTTATGACACATCACTAATATTGTTTCATCGTTCACTTTATTTTCTAGAGAAATATTTGCATAAAAATCTTAACATATTTCCCCCCCCACCTAATAATATTAATAATAATAATAATAATAATAATAATAATATATCGTAAAAAGCAAAAGATTGAACAATAATTTACATGGGGTGAGTTTAACGTGATTCAATTCCACCTCGGAAGGATTAAAAGTTAAAGGGCGTAAATTGAATTTGCATTTAAAATGAAATTTTGAATCTGAATCTGTGCGAGCTTCGACAATCCAATTAAAATTCAAATTATCAGAAGCGAATAAATTCGGTCATAACTGTAATATTTCTCATAATAATATAACGTATCGAGTTTGAATGATTTAAAATCAATGCGGCCAAATGATAAATTAATTTTGAGTGTAATGTGCTCATAAAAATCTATAAATTTCTTTTTAAATATGTTTTACACGGATATATAAGTATTGCGTATGAAACGATTAAAACGATTTGATTGTAAAGGGATATTGACTGATTGGATTGATATCCGACCGGAAACTTCGATATCTTGTTTCAGGGATTGGTTGTCGAGCCGGTCTAAAACCCTTCATATCGTTTCTTGTCAAGCGGAACCCATTCTAACACTCAAATGACCCAATGTTTTCACCACTACATTATTATTATCTTACATTTTTTGATAAAAAGACTATCTATCTCTTAATATATATTAAGAAATAGTTTCGAGAAATGTAATCTAACTTTATTTTGTTAATTCCCTACCTTACCGACATTTTTTTGTCTGCAACGCTACGTCTACATTTATTGATATATCAAATTGAAAATTTCTAAAATTAAAGAAAATATGCTAAGGTATGTTTATCTGGTCTTAAATTTTTGTAAAAATAAAAAAAATTTTTTTTTACAAATGTCAATATTTAAGACCAGATGAACGTACCTTAGTGCTTTAGCTTCAATTTTAAAAATTTTCAATTTGATATCTCAATAAATGTAGACGTAGAGAGTTGCAAACAATAAAATGTCGGTAAGGTAGGGATCGGGTAAGTCTTGCATGGCCTTAAATGCCCCTGGAAATTTTGGGTGGAAATAATTTTTCTATAAAATGTTTCTTTTTTTAATTTTCAGAAGTGTTTCCTTTCGTGGAACATGCATGTCGAATTAGACCTGAAGGATGTAGAGTACAAGCTGGAGACTGTGCCGAATATTCGAGGCTTCGAGAATGCTGTTGTCATGCTTATTTATCCTCTTATTGTAAGTAATACAATATTATGTAACTCTACCTTATCGACAATTTTTTCCCTGCAATGCCATTTCTATATTTATATTATAGAAACATTGAGCTGAAAATTTGTAAAATTAAAAAAAAAGGTACGCTTGTCTGGCCTAAATTGCATTAATTTAAGGGCATGTGTTACTTACCATATGAGCAAATTTTTAAACCCGGGTTTAAAAACTTGCTCATATGGTAAGTATCACATGCCCTTAATTTTACAAAATTTTGACACGGTATTTCAATAAATATAGAAATGGCATTGCAGGAAAAAAATTCCGGTAAGGTAGGGATCGAATAACTAAAACATAGCTTTAAAATTTAATTTATATAAATTTATATACGAGAATTTTAATTTTATTTCTTTTTAATTCTAGGGAAATATCAAGCAGGGGATTCAGCTCGCATGAGGATTAGTTTTACAACGATCTCAACCATCCTCCTGATGCTTAAATTATTTCGATAATGAATAATATTTCTTACATCAAAAAACTTTGTACAGCGCCATTAATTATTTTAATAAATTATTTTTTCATTGCTTCAAATCTGCTTTTCTTTTGCTAGTAATTTATATTTCAAGCAAATAATAACATAGTATATTAGATCAGTTATCAAAATAATTACCAGCGGAAATTACTAATTAGGTTTAATTAAAAGCTTGAACATAATTAATTAATAATATGTAAAATTAAAGAGATATATGTAATTCGATTTACATTTAGTTCAGTACTGCAGAAATCTACGTTATCGAGTTGATTCTCTCTCATTCTGCCTGATTCTGCCGTGAATAAAATTTTTCCTGGCAATATACGAGAAAGCAATGGGATAAAACGATGATTACGAGAATAAAAACACGCAAACTATTGTCTAGATTTTGCTGTTACATCATAAAGGTCATCTGTTCTTTGTAAATTTTGTTATTCCATGGGAATCTTTAAAAGTTCAGGGTTTATCTACTTTCTAGTGAATAAAAAGATTGTAAATCTTAAAGAAAGAGTCGAGCCTGACAAAATGAAGCAAAATCGAGTTTATGTTTTGACAATACCTTGTGCAAAAAATAAAGCTTTCAGGTGCAAAACAATTGAAGACAACAAACTAATTCGTCATAAACAATTGTAGAGTAAACAAAATATGTACATTCGAAAAACTTTCTATGTTCTCAATATTCATGAATAACCCACGCTTCACCCAATTTCTCTTTTCGCAAACTCCTACGAAAGATTGAATCAAACAAATGAATTGCTTTCCCCGTGTGAATCTTTCGAATTTCAAGTATGTACATTCTAATTTTCAAGATTATACATTTTTCCAATTTGATAATCATTTAAAAAAAAAAGAGAAGAAAATTGAATGAAAACATTATAATTTATTGATGAGTCAGTTGTTGATAGCGGAAATCAAGTGTTAATTGCATAAGCAGTAAGTACGTATTGAAATTGCTTGTAAATCACAAATTAACTTTATTCGTGAGAAACTCTATCGAAGATTAATGATTAAAAACACTTGGATAAATAAACGGAAAATAAATTAACTTAATGAACTTGACAAATTAATATTCTATAGACTAAGAGAATAAAATTAAACAAATTATTTAATAAACACGTTTCTATTTTTAAATATTTCAATTTATATTTACAATTCTTATATTATAAATGTTTTTAATTTTAAATGATTCAAACGTCAGGACAATTAAAAAATTCCAGTTAAATTAATTAATAAAACTTAATAGTTCTGTATTTTGTATCCTCTGAAATAATTGCAAAAAGGATTTTAAAAAACATTTATAAATTAACTTTAGGAACTCTTTGTGCATTTTGTGAAGCTTCTTCAAACCTAAAAGTTAAAAGATCAGATTCTTTCTGTGCACAATGAAACCAGGTTGAGCGTTTACAAGTAGTTAAACATTTTTTTCGACCGTGAGCGCGTTTCAAGATTCTAGAAGAGAGGAGAATTTTCAGTTACGTATAACGGACTTGCCAATCCACATAGAAATCCCATTGCAAGATCCCTCAGAAAGAGATTCCCTCTAAGGAAAGCCGTGGGTGATATCAAGCGTGGGCCAGAAACTCATCGAATATCAGAATCAATTTCGAAAATAGTTTAATTCTAGAAAACCTACCAGCAGTTTAGTTTCTGCTCGTGAAAAATGTTCTTTCCCAAAAACGTGATTTTTTTAATGGCTGTCATCACCGTCAGCTTAGCAGAAATTCACGGTAAGTAACTCGAAACAAAACTTTTTTGAAATATTTTTGCTTCTATATCTTAACATTTTAAATTAAATTTTATCTTTACAATTTAAAAAAAATATTTTTGTAATTTTATGTTGAAATTTGAATTGTACTGTATTCCCGACTTAATTTTTGTTTGGAGATTTCTAAAATGAAATCATTATACATATTCAGATAATTTTGAAACGTTATTATTATTTTTAGACATATTATTTCTGTAATTTAAATATTTCATATTTCTACCTTCTGTTGATAATTTTTACTGATATTAGTTATCCGATCTCCACCTTATCAGCATTTTTTCCCTGTAATGCCATTTTTTACATTTACCTTTCAATAACTTTTTTTATAAATAAAAATATTTAGGACCGGATAAACGTACTGTTAATTCTGTTCCTTTCATTTTATAAATTTTCAACTCGACATCTCAATAAATAAAATACGGAAATATATAAAATTGCAGGAGATAAATTCCGGTAAGGTAGGAATCGGGTAACGATTACAATTTAAACACTATAAAAAAATGAATACTAATATTTTGATTACAATAGTATAACATGAATTTTAATATTTTAAAAAGCAAAAAAAACCTCTTTAACACTATTTCCGTGAAAATAATTAATTTTTTTTAATACCCCTGAATATAGATGACCCAGCCTCGAGTCCTGCAAAAGTTGGTCGGCAGTTAGGCGCGATTTCCTTTCTGCAAAGACTTTTACCGACGCAAGTACACAAAGGATATGCACCCTCACAATTTTCGTAAGTAAGATTAAAAATTGTAATAATTGATCTTATTTCAGTTTTACAATCATTCAATTTGACTCGAGTCAAATTTAATTTAATTTAATTCTTTAATTCTAAATTTCCATTTGATGTTTGACGCCTTTAAAAAAGTGTATTGCTTTTAAAAACTAAGGGGGGGGGGAGTCATATTTTGAGATTTTTAACAGAAAAAATACAAAAAGAAGAAAATTGCCTTACGAATTAAAAAAAATTCTTTTTTATTATTTACTGGTATTAAATGATTTTAATATATTACACTTTTATCAAATACGTTTTTTAATTAAAAATTGAATGAATAATAATTTGTTTTCAGACAAAGGTGCCCATTGTGTGACAGTTCAGTCTACTCCTACTGTGGAGAAAAATTATTGCATGATGCTTGTTGTTGTACCGACCCTTACGCCCATGAATTACCCTATCAGTGCAGACTTGCAGATTGCAGTTTCCTGCACTCGAATTCGTGTCGAGAACACAAGTTAATTGCAAATTGTTGCTGCACCGACGAGTATCGAACCCTTTTAAAAAGTTTATCAGTATAAAGTTAAAGTGTTCGTATTTTTTTTCGTAATTTCATAACGAAATATATACAAAGATAGATGAAAATTAAAATAATAGAAAAATGTATTAAAATAATGGTGAAAAAAAGTATTGTACTTCCTAATAAAGTTTCTTAATTATATTACCGGTAAACTAAAAATAGAAAACATGTTTCCATAGCATTAAGGACATGTGATACTTTACCCGCATAAGAGTAATTAGCAATAATAAATATTTTCACTAAATCTAGACCCTCTACTGTATGAAACGGAGGTAAATTATCTAGTTTTAGCAAAAAAATATTTACTGTATTGCGAGCGTATAAAGTTGGCAAAACTAAATTGCTCTTATGGTATAAAGTATCACACACCCTTAATTAGAAATATTATGTCCAATGAAGTGGACTGTGTATTGTGATGACATTTGATCTATTTTCAATCGTGATGAACTAAAATCCTTCAGATATCGGCGAAAGTGTTCTTGCATGAAAAATAAATGTATATTTACAATAAATAACGCGTGTTAATCGCTGGCATTGAAAATTAATATGGTAATATAAGTAATGATGCTGTTTGTCTTTAATTTTTCCTTTTTTTATGGATAATCTTAACGCTCTTGACACAAAAATCGCGAAATAATAAAAGTACGCTGCATGAGATAAATAACACGGGTCGCCTGCAAAATATCAACGGAAAACGATAAGAAGTGAAGTACCGACATCGATTCTCTCAACTGTGAACTTACTAACTAGAACAATTTGCAAATTACGTGAGAAAACAGAAATCGCCGCGTATCTATTTTTTGACCTATACTCTCCACTTTTAACTTTACAAAGATCTAATCTAAAGGGAAAATTTTCTCCTCGTAAATCTTGGAAATCCGACAGACTTTTCAGTTTAAGAAATACTGAGCTCAAAATCAGAATCATTAGAATCATGTCAAATTGATTTTTGAGTGAACGAAATTCAGTCTGAGACAGTTTCAGACAGAAAGACACAAGACATAAGGCGCTTAATCAGTAGCGTAGGTCAGTATTCGGTACGCCTAATTTACAGTTTTATGAAAACCTGTCTTTAAATTGATCCCAAAAATATAGAAAAATGATATCCTTTTAAATTTTATTCCTATATAAATTCCTTCCTTCCACATTGAAGTTTGCTTATCGTATTCTTTTGTCTTAGGATTTTTTTTTTGATAGATCCTTTTCGAAAAACAATCGAAAAATTTCTATCAGAATCAGAAAGAGAAAGAAAGAAAAAGATAAATATCTATAAATGAATATTAGTTTTCATTACCATATTTTAAAAATGCAGTTATTGACTATATGAGTCATTATATTGTATCTACATAAGATAGTATCTTTTCTAGACTAGTCTAGATTAGTCGCAGCTAGTCTGTATAGAGACTAATATTATTTGTTCAAGTTGAAATTATTATCTGGCTAAAAATAACATTTGAGCTTGAGGGGTTAGTTAGAATATTTTGAATGTCGAATTCAAGATCATGCACGTGTCGTTAGGGCGGAGCTGGCAGAAGTGAGAGGACTTAAAGGACCCGTGGATTCAACCAATCCCCACTCAGAATATTCATCCCCTCCAAAAGTCCCTTTTCAACGTTTCTCATTCCTCACAAGGTCCACTAAAATCTTAAATTTTCACTTAAAATTTCCTAACAGTTATCTGCTGAAGAAAGTGTTTTCTTGGAAATTGAAATCTGTGGAAAAGAAAAATAAAATACTTAAGGATTGAGTCAGCCGGTCAATATTCCGGAAGTATTTACCAAACAAATATTTCCGAGAATATTTCTCCAAAATACTTATTATACTATAAAAAAAGAAACTGATATACGACATCTGAAGTTTTCTTTTCCCTGGATCTATTATGCAATACATAATAGACGATTACACGTGCTTCAAGTCATGAATTGAGATAAATACTATACCATTACAACTAGATATGTACTATTATTATTACTACTTATGACCATTTCATTCAACTTTTTAAATTGCGTTTTTGTCTTCCACGTTTCTCTAGTATAGTAGAATAGTTGTTTTTTATTGGATTATATCATCTTCAAATTGCTTTTTTAGTATTTTGAAATTACATAAAATTAAACAATCAAATTGCACTCATCACCCGAAATATAAAGGAGAACATAAAGTTATTAATTGAAATAAACTTTAAACCTGACATTATCTATACTAAAAAGATGATTGAGTCGAAGTCGAAATATCGTAACGCCTATTCCACATTCCTGATTCGTCGTGTAAGTATCGATAGTGATTTTCGACAATCGATATTTGCTGCATCGTAAATTCCGCGTGAAATGAATTTGAAATTTTGAATTTGATTTTGTTAATAATCATTTTGTCACGAGTCTAATCTCAAAATAGGTATATTCAAAATCTGGGAATTTTATGGAATTTTTAAAGATTTCATGGGAGATAATGCGGGATTTTACATGTTATCGTAGAATTTTAAAGAATTTCAAAAAGTTTCTGGGAATTTTTTAGAATTTTTCGCGACTTTGATCAGATTTCAATCGGACTTCAAGGTACTTTTATGACTTTTAAATTTTAAAATATGTATTTTGTGGGATTTAAATAAGGAATTTAAAACTTTATAGGGAATTTTGTAATATTTTTAATGATTTTAAGAGATTTTAAGAGTAGAGAAATTTTGTAGAGGTTGCTAAAAAATTTTAGAGATTTCCACTAATTTTAACATAGATTTCAAGAGATTAACGATTTAGAAGGTTTTTATGTGCATTTTTAGGGATTTTTAAGTGACTTTTACGAAATTGAAGAGATATTTAGGATATTCAAACGATTTTGTGGAATTGTATGGGATTTTAAGATATTTCGTGAAATTTTAAAGGCTTTTAAAAGCTCTGTAAGAGTTTTATGAGGTTTTAAAGAATTTGAAATATTATTCTGAAATTTTATAAGATTTCTAATAATTTTAAGTGATTTCAAGAGATTTTTCTGATATTTAAATGAATCTGTGAGAATTTTAAAGGATTTCATGGCATTTGATAAGATTTCTCAATATTTTTACGGGATATGAAAGATATAAAGAGATTTTAAATGTTACCGCAAATTTCAAGAATTTTTCTGGGAATTTTAAGAGATTTTAAAGTTTATCATGGAATTTCTCAAGGTTTCTAGGAATTTTTAGTGATTTTCAGGAATTTTAAAATGGGTTTTAGAAGATTTATGAATTTGAAAATTTTTCTAGAATTTTTAAGGATTTCATCGAATTTGATAAGATTTCTACTACTTTTAATGGATTTTAAAGGATATAAAAGTGATTTGAATTGTTATTGTTGAATTTAAAAGAATCTCAAGAAGTTTCTAAAAATGTTAAGAGATGTTCACAAATTTTAAGCGATTTCACAGGTTTTCAAAGGTTTCTTGGAATTTTTAGAGATTTTCATGAAGTTTAACAAAGATTTTAAGAGATTAGAGAAATAAAATATAATAAATTATATAATATTGAGCGCGTGTTGCTTCTTGTAATTAGTAAATTGATTAGATGGTCCTTAATACGTTATATGGATATTCTTTTCTCACGATTTTAGTTAGTGAAAATTCACTGAGAATCAGTCAAAAGTCACTGAAATTTTCAGTAATCGTCACTAAACTACTAAAAATTTCAGTGACTTTTCTCTGATTTGCAGTAGATAATTCACTAATTAAAATCCTGAGAAAAGAGTCTCTGAAAATCAGTAGAATTTTACTAGTAATCAGTTAAATTTCACTGATTCAAGTTTAGAGAGTAAATCTTCTTATAGATTCCTGTGAGTCATATGCGTATACGCTACACGTGCATGCAAGGTTACAATATTTCTAATCATTTAATTTTCATGATTAATTAAACATTTTAACATTATCGCACTATTCAAGAAGCATTAATTTTAATTACACTTCGTGCTAATGTCGCTTTACGGCACCACCAAATTAAATATAATGATTCGACTTTGGACTCGCTTTTAAAATCCTTTCCGTACATATAGCAAAGAATTATATGCATGAATCGCGCCAGTTGGCACCAATAGAGAAACAACTGTCTATAAAGTATAATTCCATTACAGACTCATTTTTCTTACTTATGACAAGAAGAAGAATTAAGAATCTTGGAAATTTTTAAGCAAAACTCTGCGTTAACTTCTGAGCTCCATACTCTGAAGTTTTTAATCAGGAGAATTAAAAATCCTTTGGTAGCAATTTATGCACGGGCTTGTCTTCTTATTGAAGATATGTGTATTTCACTAAAACCTCCAGATAATAAACAACCCCACAGTTTAGTGAATTAAATGAAAAGATATTGCTTACTTTATTATGTATATATATATATATATATATATATATATATAATATACTTAAGTGAAGGTGAAAATCAGGCCTAATGAAAGAATTTATTATAGATAGAGGCTTTCCCTGAATTCACGTTATAGATTCTGGTTTTCTCTTGGGTTGTTTACGTTTTCGAAGGCTAAAGATTTGAATATGGTATTTGTGAAAGAGTAGCTCTCTCAGTAGTGTAAAAGAGATAAAAAGATCAGTCGTGCTTCCTGACCCAAAGATCTGTAGAACAATTGGAAAATTTTCAGGATTTTATACATATAGACAACCTGGTTTATATAACGGGGAATAACATGCAATAATGAATTGATAATTCATAGATTGGAAGCACAAGCAGTCATTACCTCAGATTTCAAAATTGTGATTAATTTGGATTAATGAGGATGCCAATTAAGCAACAGATTTTTAAAAATAATGATTAAGAATTTGCAAAAACACTTCGTCATAAATCATACACTGAGAAACTCTGTGTTAGAAAAATTACTAATTCGATAGCAAGTAGGGGAAAAATCCCAAAATTGAGACATTTTAATACAGAAAATAATAAATTTTACTACTTAAATAGGAAAAATTACTATTTAAATAGTAAAAATTAGTAATTTTTCTAACATAGAGTATTAGAGTATTTAAAAAGATAAAAAAAATGCATGCAGGAATTTCTCTTGGTTCGTTTAGATTTTTGAGTTGTCAGTTTTCAGATTCTGAGGGTTGTCTTCCCGAAAAGGATGACACGGTCAACCTTGAAATAATAATCCGAGCCAGGGAAGAACTTAGTAGACCTGCACAATGAAAAATTTGAGAACCTGAATTCAAATATTTTTAGAATCTATTCTACTTAATGAAATTTATTTCTCTGGAATTTCCATGATATTAGTGGTCTGATAAGGCTGATTTAATTTTTATAAATAGTTTTGATAAAGAGTTGTGAATTAACTTAATCAGAAATCTTTACGCGCATCAATTTTGTCGTAAGTCGATGATCTGATACATCAACAGATAAATCCGGACTGACAAAAAACCAATAGATGACGACGACAGAAATACTTTTCTTATTGATCTTTTCCTTTAAATTGATTTTGTTGTGTTATTGAAATTAGGAATAATATTATTATTATCATACAAAACTACTAGTCATTCATAAAATCATAAAAATCTATAAATTTTAAATGCCAATTTTTCTTTAAATAAATAAAATGTAAAATTAAGTCGTAAAATGCAAAGCATATGTATTTTGCTATTTTTTTAAGTACAACTGCACTTGGATTGCAATTAATTATGTGGAAATTGATTGGGATTGGTTCGCAAAGTGTGTGGTATACTTAGATGACAATGAAAAAACATGTCATAGAATTAATCTGTTAGCAGCTAGAGGAATATAACATTTTTTATGTACCATAAATCAACTATACACAATGTTGCAAACTTGCAAATATACATCCAGTTATTATACGTAATGAATAATTTACCAATGCATACGATTATTACAAAATATGTACACGGATAAATCCAACTTAAATGCATATGTCATTATAGTATAAGTTTGGGTGTGTCATTAATGAATGAATTATAAAATTTGAATTTTGTAGAGCTGTCGATCGAGCCTCTTTTTATAAACTGAAAATAATTCAAAAATCTTCAACAGTGGCCTTCGAATGCCAATCTCGTGCACATGATGATCACAATTGAAAATTATATCCGATGGCGTAATTTCGACACGTAATGTGTATCATCGCTTTACAATTTCGTAAAACGGCAATTCAAGCGCCGCTACATTCCCAGAAATCGACCAAGTTCATAATTGTATCACAAATCTTTTTATAAGACCGCAAATAAGTGAGGCTGTGTAAAATATTACAAAACGGTGCCTGCTGTTATTATTGCGAACGTAAAAATTACTAAAATTCTCCTATCTTTATTTTACAATTTCCTCTGTAAATATTTATAGATCCACAAGATTTTAAATACTCGAATTTTTCTCCCGGCTTTTTTTGAACACATTTTTTATTTTCCCTTCAAATAGAAATTAATTTTTGTATTTTTCCTGAATTCCATACTGGATAAAATGTATAAGAAAACGTACAAGATAAAATTTGAAGGATGAAACTGTTTCTATGTAATTTGAGTACATTTTCCTCGAGAGCCCAGGTTTAATAAAAGAGTTGTTTTTTGGCAATAAAAATAAATTAAAACCAGAATGAGCCGGAAACAACTTTTCCACTGACTGGTTATAATTCGCGAAAGTTTGGATATATGCTTGTGTATTGGTTGTCTGCAATCTATGAAAGAATTTTTTTTTACAAAAACCGAGCGAGGTGAAGCCAATCAACACGTGCCGCGGCGCTCCACGTGCATCCAGTAAAACCGGTCAAACCTCTTATATTTTGACCAAATTATTTCTTAATCGTAAATCCGACCCAGTTTCTTCGCGAACGTGAACATGATCCCAAAATGAAGACCAAATATGACAATTTCCCAATTTAAAATTTATGCATTCGAGGGTCAAAACAACATTACAGGAGATACATTATCTTTCTGATGTATAATTGTACTTTGTATAATTAGCAACAAATTAATTTGGTAAAATATAAATAAATAAATATTAGTAAATTAAAATTCGATAGTTTGACATACCGCGAGGGACATAATCTATACTTTTTAATTATCACTACTTATTATTGTATCTTTTTTAATGTGAAATGATTCAGTATACTTAATACTTTTATTGATTATATTCTGCTATTTTCTGACAATGACTGGCCAGAAAATGCATAAATTATCAAATTAAGACTCCTATAACTCAAAGAGCAAATTAGGAAAAAAAACCATTTGTTTTTTGATTGAGAATCAAAATTCATGATACGACCACGTGATTATGTTACATAAGTAATCTATAATTTCATGCAATCTCAAGATAATATTTCGTGTGAGGGATTTATTTTAAACTTATTCATGAGAGTAAATTTCGGAAATATTTGGAGTACAATTGGCGTTAAAAAATATTCGAACATTAAATCGGTTTCGTTGTTATACATAGGAATTTATTTCATTTACCAAATGTTCATTTAATTTTAAAGACAAAAAGGGAACCTCAATTACTTTTAAAACTTATTAAATTTGTATAAGTGATTGAGGGCTTATCAGATCTGGTTTGTCTTGTATATTAGTCACTCAAACATTGTGGACAATATATGTATAAATGAAGATTAATTAGATTACAATCATGATAATCTAAACTGATAATTAGATCACTCAGGATAAGTTCGAGCCAAATCTACATCGATTAAATCGTAGTAAACGTGTGAAAAGAGAGCGAGGGCCTCTGTCTTGAGTTTAATTATTGAGGAAAGACAACGAAAGAGCTTCCACACAGAAAAAAGTGTGTTTGAATCAAACAAATTTTTTTTTGATATAGGGTCAAAGAAAATTTTTTTAATATGATGAAATACATTTTTTTTTAATTCAAAGATATTTTATTTTTGGCCCTATATCAAAGAATCGTTTGTTAGATTCAAATTTTTTTCTGAGTGTAATGCGACACGTGCCAGGAGCAATGTTACATAAAACATAGTCCAGAAAATAAAATATGACGCAAAGGTAATAAAAATAAAATCGTACACTCATCCTAGAATGTGCATATTATTCCGATTCGAGTACTTTCGTACACGTGTCTCATGTCGTGCTTAATCACATACTTATCTAAGGAATTTTTGTAATTACATACAAGTTAGTCTTAATTATACGAGTTAAATTTAATTATTCAATTTTTAGATTATTAATCATAAAAACAAACATCGTTTTCCAAGTAAATAAGCAAAATGCTTTAGGTGAAAATAATGATTTTTTTTCTCATTTTTCCACTAGAAAAAAATAACAAATGATCCATTTTCGGTAATTGACAGGGAATTAATTTGCTGATATTGTCAGCTCTATAATCTCATTAAAGTGGGATTTTATATTCATATCTCTTTTAACAGTAAAACGTACGCACATATAGAGCATTACAATCCAATTTTCATAGATAACAGAAGTACCCAATCGTAAAAGTCCTTACAAACGATATATTATTCCATTTCTGTATTATTTTTACAATCTCTTTCCTTTTCAGGTTCAATTCTGCGCGTGCGGTTTCGAACGAAGGGGAAGCCCAGAACTTGTACATTGATTGCATGAAATGTGACTGAATGACTCCAATTCAGAGTTCTTTAAAAACATAAATCATTAAAAATTGACCAATTTAAAATTTTTTTCGAGAATGAATAAGACAAGTGGAATATTTAATAATTTAAAAAATAAACTCTTATTCATTTACCTACTTATCCATTCAATCATTATATTTTTCAGTATATGTGTACTTGATATTTATTTTTTTTTACAAACACGCCTGTCCTCATTATTATTGCACGCGGAGACCGGCTCGTGAATATTATGTAATACTGTTGCTTTTGCACCTTCTGATGTTCGAGATTCAAAGTTGAGGTCGTACACGTGGAGGAGCCTAAAGAAGATAAGAAGTTTCATATTCACAGAAGATGAAAAAGTTCAAATTGACTTAATTTCGAGCGGTTCGAGGCATTTGTGAAACGATTATAAGGTTAAAGTTCAAAATGACCGAATATCTGTAATTAAGTAAACCTCAGTAAAAATTTCCTCCTCATCTGTCGTCAGAGTTTTTATAGTTTTTTTATTCCTTCAGTGAGAATAGGTATACAATAGAAAATGATCACAGGCACGTATGGCTTGAGAAAATATGCTCTCTAAATCTGAATTAGTGTAAAGTGAGTTACTAATTTACTTTAGTGAAAAATTCTACTAATTGTTAGTTATTTTTAACTAATAGTGAAATACAACTAATAATTAGTAAAAATTTTCACTAAAGTAAATTAGTGACTCACTTTTCACTAATTCAGATTTAGAGAGTGATATTCAATTTCTTTAAAAAAAGAAAGATTTTTCTAAGAGGACATTTGTATAAATTGAAGGCTATATTTTATGAAAATTATTTTTCAAAGTATAATGTTGAAAAAAATATTTTTTCTTAGTTCGTGGAGCATTATCGCTAACAACAATGATGCAGTAGTCAAAGAAATCGCGAGGCGAGAAAAATACCTGCAAACAGTGCACGCAGACGATTCTGCAGCAAGAATAGTAAAATATTGAGATAATTTATATGTATCATCATCCTTTATAGTAGAAATCTTTAGACTAACATTGACAGAAAGAGAGTCTGCAAGATATTCTGATTCAACGATAAGATGTTTCTTTCATCGACTCTATGTAGTACGAGAAATGCAATTCAAATTTTCATTCAGGATTAAAGAAAAATCTTAGAAAAAATAAAAACAAATCATTCATTTTTCTTATGGTAAGTTTTGAATGTGGATTTTCCAGCTCATTTTTGAATTTTATAGTGAATCATTTTAACTGAATATTTACATTTGAAAAGAGGTCAGATTTCCTAGAAATGAATCTGGAATATATAATATTGGTCTAGTGAAAAAAGGTTTGTCCATATAAATTCTAGACTCAACTTCGTCATCGTCTCGATACTCGAAACCAGACGTCCTTGGTTCATGTTTTCGAACTCCTTGAGTGCATAAAAATAAATGAATAAATCCTATTATACTCAGTTCCTAGTCTTTGAGAATCCTGGATATCCTGCAGCACGTGTAACCCACTGACGGCGATGATTCAAATTTCAGGCTAAGAACCTTTTACAAACTCGTTTTGCTGAAAAGTCTATTCTCGTCTGTTAATAAAGTTTCCAAGGCTGTTTATGTTTGTAATCAAATGGTTTGTGTTTATGTTTGTAATTAAATCAAACCAACGATCATTATAAAAAAATATATAGTTTAGATCATTCCACAAACTTTTCTCTCTCACTACATATTAATTTAGCTACATATTGATGAAATTTTATAATTTTCTTGACTTGTACGTCTGAATATAGTTTTTATAGTTTATAATGTTTTATGAGTTTCAATCAACAGCTAAGATAAGAGACGATCCTATAGTCTTACACTAAAAAAAAACTTGAATTACTTTAGTTGAAGTTTTTTACAATTACCGTAGCTGAATGAATATTCAATCAAAAATAGTTGAATTTTCAATATATTTCTAGTAGTGTAGTACAGCAACTTATTAACAATTTGTCGCCAGAAATAAAATCTTTATTAACTAATGAGACAAATATGCATCCAGAGAAACTTTCAAAATTTATTGATCTAAATTAGCAATTCTAAGTTATGCTAATAATATTGTCTACGTCGAATCAAAAAATTTAAGGATATTCATTTATTTTAATATGTCAATTTCTGAATAGTTCGTAATTTCAAACGTTTTAAAGTATATACAAACATTTTCAAAAAGATTTCTAAAAACTGACTTAGTTAATGATTGCCACATGAAAATTAAAGTATTACACCCAGAAAAAAAGTTTGTTTGAAACAAGTAAACGTATATTTGCCTCAGAGCCAAATAAAAAATATCTTTTAATCCAATAAATTTTATTTAATTCAAAGGTATTTTTTATTTGGCTCTGAGGCAAATATACGTTTATTTCATTGAAACAAACTTTTTTTCTGGGTGTACGTAATACACATGTTTTATCAAAATGACTCGAAATCGAAAAGAATTAGAGATTTCTATCGAGATTAATAAACGAGATTGAATCACGAGTATCAATCCTATAAGAAATGAAAAAAAGTCAGTTGAAGAAGCTGAGAAAGCATTATCTCATATCTTCGCACTGAAAATGCGACATGCAGCCAGAAATGAAATGCAAAAATGGGGAAAGGGAAAGCCTCGCAGTGTGAACTCTCTCGGAACCTGTAACCTTCTTTTTTTTGCCTTCTCGCCTCGCCATTCCATAAGAATTGGACATGCGACTGAACTCAAAGCATCAGGGGTTAAATGGGCCCGATCTGGGGGTACGGGCCCAGACCACCAATGGGACCAATCAAGTGGCCTCCCACCGTCTCGTCACTCTCACGTGCGGGAAATCCTTCGAGGTCCCAACTGACGTTATGCGTTATCGGAGGTACCGACAACTACGAGTTTGCTACTATTGGTTGAGAGCTAGTCGCACTGACCAGTGGTAGTTTCGTAGTATATATAAGGGCGCCTCTTTCGCACGACAACACTCACAGTTCTCTTTACCAGAGACACACTGTATATCCATTAGTCTCAGATTTCAGTCCTCTCGACGCCTCTCAAGACGTAACTTTGAAATTACTTAAACAATTTTTCCAAAATTGCACATTTTTAAGAGACAAAAAAAAAATAACTTGAGAGAAATAGTTGATTGTACTAGAAAAGAGGGACCCGGATGTGGACTCTATAATTGCAAACCGTTAGTGTTTAAACTCGATCTAGAACGGTCCCGGAAATCATCCTTCAAGAGGCCTTTTTTCTCGCGTAATGACGTGCAACAATAAAAAGTGTTCAACTTGAAAACTTGAATGAGTCTGCCGGCCTTTTGCTATTTAAAGCCGAGTGCTAAGATATAATCGATTAGTCTTCGTCGATCGATTCCGCGAATCAAGAGTCATTTTCATATTCATTTCGGAAGAAAAGTTGTCTACAGCAAAAAAATGACTGAGACTATGCAGTCTGTGTCGAAATTGGGGGGACCAACGTGGATTACTCTAATTCTCATGCTTTGTCTCGTTGGGGTTGTTCTGGGGTTAATTGTCGAAAGAGTTGAGTTTTTGCGCAAACTGAGGAATATTCCTTCGCCCTTCGCATTGCCATTCATTGGTAATGCTTATCAACTCAATTGTGAATTGGAAGGTAAGATATTTTCATTTTAATTTAGTTTCCTCCATTTATTATTATTTAGAATAGACTATTAGGTTCCCCTGGCTAATCCCAGGATTTAGTGGCACTCGTAAACAATAATTTGACCTATAGGTCAAATGCGAATCTGTTAGAAGTATTTCATTTAATTTTGAAAAATTTTTAATAAATGTTAATATAATCTGATTTAAAAGGTGTAATTCTTATATGTATATCAGTTGCAATCAGATAGCAGTTATAAATAAATATTTTTCCCTATAGGAAGTTTACACGTTTATCTTCAATATATAAACATATAGATTTTAGATTATTCAAATTGTAACTTTTATATTCGATTCATGTTAATTTTGCATAGTATACGAAGATGGAGAACATATTTTTCTAGGCACATTATACATATTATCATATACATTATGAGTGACGTATATCGTATTTAAAATTTAAAAATCGTGCCTATCTTGCATTCTACATTAATAAATTTTATCCCAGTAAAATGATTGCTGTCAATAAATATATAACGTTATAGCAAATTAATCTTTGACTGATTATTCCGATTGCTTCAATTTTATCAGAGCCTATTTCTGTGAAAAGTTATTTACTTTTAAGAATGAGATCAACAGGCCATATATTATACATATATAATTGAAATTATATTAAATATAATTGAAAACGAGAAAAAAGTGCAGTTCAATACAAGTTCAATATACTCTAGAGATGTTTTTATTATACTTCTTGGATATATATTATGTATACATACATAAAATATGAATTACATAAAATGCAATTTATTCGTTTTCTAAAAATTATACCGACTAAAATGTACGATTATACAATAATTTATCAGATGAATATATCGGAGAAAACTATTGGTTAAAATCAACGCGCGTTCTACTTTTATAAACGGAAAACTGAGATATGCAGCATATATAGCCAAAGAATTTTATTCACTACAATATTAAACAATCGCTTAAAATCATCTATTTATTCAAAGAATAACGAATAGATCTTCAGTCGAGTGACTGCAAATTGAATGCTCTCTATTAAGATCGGTCATTGAACTCGCAACAATATGACAGATGTATCTTTTTGCAATATAAAATTCTAATGTAAATAAATTTTGCAATAAAATATCATTAGTCTCATTAAATTTTATATTATAGAGTCACAACGAAGTACTTGTATATATATGGGTAGATTTTAATCATAGAGATGATTTTTAATTTGATATATGTATATTCAAAATAAAACATGAATGGAACTTTTAAGATATTAGATTTCAGAGATATTTAGATTTATTAGATTTCAAATCTCTGCAGAGATTTGAATATCTCTGGTCTATAAAATGATATTAGTTTCGCAGGATATCATGATTTAGATAAGAGGACATTATACTCAATTAGTACAGACTGAAAAAATTTAAATTAAAGAAAGAGATGCTTTTCTATTCGAAACAACATAATAATCATGAGTTACTGGTGCATAAGTTTTATCAATGATTTACAATTTAATATGAGGAAGAAGCGGGTCGAGGACGACGTGAAACGCATGAAAGGTTGTATTGGGAGCAAAACTTGAACAATTACCGCACAAGATAATCGCGCTTACGTTGAAGCGAATCCTTCATTTTATCACACTGCACGTGCAGATATGAAAGTATCTCCGTCATAAAAAAAAATCTCTTACGGAAATTAGAACTGGACTGGGTAATATAAATAAAAAGTATACACGCAGAAAAAAAGTCTTACTCAGATATTAGTCTTATTTTTAGTTTTGGCTTGAAGGCATGTGCTACTTTATTATCATAAGAGCAAATTTGTTATACCAATTTTACATTTATAATAATAAATATTTACATTTGTTTACATGAGACGAAGGTTTATTGACTTTTATTAACTAAAAATATTTGTTATTAAGAATTATTAAGAATTATTATTAATTGAGTATTGTTTTCAGTATATTGTTTTTAGTTTACTGTTTTGTAGTTATAGTTTGCTTAAACAAATTTTGAACCTCTTTTAAAAAATCCGTCCTAGAACCTCGTAAAACCTCGGTAAAAAATAATATTTATTAGTTATTAAATAAAACAATATTAAAAAAAAATATTTGTGAAGTGCTTGTGACTTTTTTACAATTTTTTAAAATACTTTTTAATTTATTTTTCTAAGCAAATTTTTTTAATTCCATGAAATTTTTAAAATTATTTTTAAATCCTTTTAAACAAGTTGAAAATTTTCTAGAATCCCTCTTGTAATTACTTAAGTTTATTTTAAATATTGTCAAATCGTTTTAAAAATATTTAAATCTTCTAAATATCCATAAAAAATCCTTTGAATTTTCTGCGCTGATCTCTTAAAAGCTCTTGAAATTTCTTCAAGTAAATTATTTGATTTACGAGATACAACTGCAATTATTATATTGATTCTAATTTAAAACTTGAAAGAAAATAATATGTTTATAGGTGATTCTAAAGAGAAAAAAGAGGATGTGGTGAATTAAACAAAAATAAAGGAGAATAATAATTCAAGGTTTTATTCTGAGGTTCAAAATTTCCCGTCTCAAGTTACCCAGGTTACGTTCGAACCACGCGTTTTATGTAGGTACTCATGGAAGTAGAAAAGTTCGTTTGCGGACAGACGAAGCATTTTATACCACTGAATTCACTCCCGCTAAAGTTTTATTACCTCCTTCGTTGTTTATTTCAATTTTTATAATATCGTCTATTTCTATTCGAAAAAATGGGATATAAATGCATTAGTATGAAGTTATCTAAAAATAATACCAAGTCATTCAATAATTGCCGTAGAAATGCCAATTAATTTACTTAAGCTAATATAGTAAACAGCTATAGTCAATTCTTATATTGTCAATTTTTTTTTCTTATATTTTCAATTTTGATTTAGAGAATTATACTAAAAATGATCTAGTTTTAGCAAAAAACTTATAGTTTCTTATAAAAGGATCATTTAATTTCATAGATAATGTTCAACTATTTTCCAATATAAAAATGCATAAACTTGTTTAATACTTTGAGCGTATGGTGCGTGAAATTGTTATTCCTCTTCGAAACTGAAAGTTCCGAGGAGAGAAGCGCACGTGCAGCCATGAGAGCGCAATGACACTTGATGGGATGACTTGTGTCTTGTATACATACATAGATAGTTAGTCGTTACATACTCTTAAGTAATTGCATCCTTCTGTATATGCATGCATGAGTATGCGAAGGACGCCCGGCGTCTTGATAAACCAGCAAGGCCGCCCTCGACGCTATGTAACTGGTTCGGCAATATAAAAATGTGTGATATTTTTTCCGGTCAATGTCCGGTCAGCGGCACTGTATTCATGGCTGCACGTGCATTGCTCTCATTGCTGCTTTCTATGATCAGCCTTCGCTTCTTCCAGCCTACGAGTCTCAGCACAAATACACTGATGATTATATATATAAAGACCGCATTAATAATGCAAACGGAAAGTTGTATAATTTCTCTCGATTTTAGGAATTAACATACTTAATACAGTAGCGGAGGATAATGTATAGTGGCGTATTTCTATAAATATACATACACTGAGAAAAAAAATTTTTGGATCCAAAGAAATGTATTTCTTTTTATTTCATCATGTGCCACATTAGCTGCTCGTGCATAGTGCATGACTAATAACTTTTATGTCAAATTTAATTAATTTTGCCTACATGTAAAACACTAGAGAACCCGTACTCTCTAAATCAGCGAAATTTCGCTGATTGGCAGCGCATATTCGCTGATTCAACCAGCCTAGAGTATACAGCTGCGAATCAGCGAAAAATTTATTTCGCTGATTAGCAGTGAACTTTTCGCTGATTAACAGTTAAATTCCCCTGCCAAAATTTGGAAATATTCTTGGGTTAAGAATAGATTTCAATTTTTTATACTTTTAAAAATGAACATTTATTACACACTTAAGGGTGTTGGAGCCAAGATCTAATCTAAAAATTCGATTTCTTCGTTTTTCTCAACAAATATTAAATTTAGAATATTCTCTCTCTCTCTATAGAATTAATCAATTTTTAACTTTAATTATGCGTACAGAGAGAGAAAATATCTAATTCAAATCTTTTTTAAGTAAAATGAAAATATTCGATTTTGAAGTTAGATTTTTGATTCCTCGTTTTATGCAAAAAGTATCGAAATTAAATATTTTTTCGCTCTGTATGCAGTTTTATATTTGAAAAAAGATTAGCGCTGCTGAACGAAAAAATATTTATCGATAATTTTCGTTGAGTAAAATAGAGAATAGAATTTGGAGCTTAACACTTGGGTCCAACACCCTTAATAGAATACAAAAATGTATTTGAAATTTAAAATTTATAAACATTATTAATAAACACATATTCCAATATTTTTAAAAATTTGACTACTCTAAATCAAAAAGGAACTAATTTTTTAAAACAATTTATTAATTTTTCTCGCTGATTTGTCAGGGAACTTCGCTGATTTTCCAGTGAAAATATCGTTCACTGATTCAAACAGCGAAAATTTCGCTGATTCAGGTTTAGAGAGTATACGACTTTCAATTATATTAGAACGAAAAATTGTAAAGACAACTGCAAAACGTTAAGGAAAACTTCTAATTCAACTTTTTGTAATAAAATATACCAGGTGTATAAGCTTAAATCCGCTGTTTTTTAGGCGAAAGAAAGTCTTTTTTTTTTGTAGAAAATAAAATAAACTTTATTCAAAGTATTTTCCCTCGCTTGCTATACATTTTCCCCATCTCTCGGGCAATTTGTGTATACCACGTCAAAAAAAGTCTTTATCTTTCGATGCAAACCACTCGTCAAGCCATTTTCCGACGTCTTTGTACGAATCGAAGTGTTGTTCAGCGAGCGCGTGACCCATCGACGAAAACAGGTGGTAATCAGAAGGGGCCAGGTCTGGTGAATAAGCGGGATGAGGTAGCACCTCCCAGTTGAGTGTTTTCAAGTAGTTTTGGACCATTTTTGACGTGTGCGATGGGGCGTTGTCGTGAAGAAAAATCAGCTTCTCATGTCTTTCTTCATAATCCGGCTTTTTTTCACGTAAAGCACGGCGCAATTTGATTAGTTGTTGGTGGTAGCGGTGAGCATCGACAGTTTCACCAGGTTTTAATAGCTCATAGTAGACGACACCCTGCTGATCCCACCAAACGCACAGCATCGTCT